>CABHPQ010159335.1:8120-31163 GCA_902168405.1 Peromyscus aztecus
CCTAGCCACAGCAGGGTCCTAGCCACAGCAGGATCTTAGCCACAGCAGGGTCCTGGCCACAGCAGGGTCCTAGCCACAGCAGGGTCCTAGCCACAGCAGGATCTTAGCCACAGTAGGGTCCTGGCCACAGCAGGGTCCTGGCCACAGCAGGATCTTAGCCACAGCAGGGTCCTGGCCACAGCAGGGTCCTAGCCACAGCAGGGTCCTGGCCACAGCAGAGCCCTGGCCACAGCAGGGCCCTAGCCACAGCAGGGCCCTAGCCACAGCAGGGCCCTGGCCACAGCAGGACCCTGGCCACAGCAGGGTCCTGGCCACAGCAGGGTCCTGGCCACAGCGGGGCCCTAGCCACAACGGGGCCTTAGCCACAGCAGGGCCTTAGCCACAGCAGGGTCCTGGCCACAGCAGGGTCCTGGCCACAGCAGGGTCCTAACCATAGCAGGGCCCTAGCCACAGCAGGGCAGGTGTCTGGCCACCCCACTCCCGACCCAGGCAGGGAGGGGCTGGTGGAGGACCTGCAGTCTCTCTTACTCCTCTAGTGGGGTTTCTCTCCTCTAGGTTGTTCTCCCTGCTGGTCCCAGTGCCACCCAAGCTCTTCCTGTCAATGGTGTACAAGTTTGAAGACTCGTCGGACGTCCAGGTGGCTTTGGAGCTCACAACAGGGGATGCCAGCAGCTGCCATGTGGGTGGCATTTCGGTGTTGACCGGTGAGAGGCTGGGTGACTTCATGGGAAGGAGGGATAAGGTCCTGGCTCTGGGTGGAGCTGCTGTGGGCTGGGCTGCTGAGGGCGGGGCTGGGCTGCTCCCACCCTGGGTGGGATCTGTTGCTTGTGGTCATTACCTGCACTCCTCTGTGACCCTGCTGACCTTTTGGGCAGGTTGAATACAGGTATTCTTCTGGGCAGGACACTGAGATGGGCACACCAGTGGGCTGGGGACATGGCAAGGTGGTAGAAGCCAGGATGAGTGAGTCTGGCCAGTCCCAGACACACAGCCCGCTTGTCCTCCAAAATCTTTCCAAGCGTCTGCCCCACCAGGGATCTCCTCGACCCCCCTCCCCTTACTGTTCCCACCAGGGATCTCCTAGATCCCCCTCCCCCCCCCCACTGTCCCACCAGGGATCTCCTAGAACCCCCTCCCCCTACTGTCCCACCAGGGATCTTACCTAGACTCCCCTCCCCACAATGCCTTGCTAAATAGACATCCTGCCCTTCTTGGGTTTTCCTGTGGGATTCTCCTTTCTGAAGCCCATGTCTTCTAGCAGAAACTGGCTCAAGGCACAGCCCCCGACCCCTCCGGGTGCCCCCCACCAAGCTGGCCAGATGGGCCAGCCGTTGTGGCCAGCAGCTCAGTGGGGGCTGGATTCAACGGTGAGTCCTCCTCTATCAAGTCCCCATAAGGCAATGGGCACACATGGGAGAATTTAAGGAATATGAGTCCCCTACTGCCGGGCGGTGGTGGCGCACACCTTTAATCCCAGCACTCGGGAGGCAGAGCCAGGCGCGGATCTCTGTGAGTTCGAGGCCAGCCTGGTCTACAGAGCGAGATCCAGGACAGGCACCAAAACTACACAGAGAAACCCTGTCTCGAAAAAAAACCAGAAAAAAAAAAAGAGTTCCCTACTGAAAAACCCCAGAACAAGAGGGAAGGAGACGCCTTGATTTGATCTTGTTTTCAGCAGCAGTGAGACAGACCAGGACACTCCTTACTGTGGGAACCTGCTGTAGTCCTGGGCCCCATGACCTGGGGTACCCTCCGGGATGCTTCCCCCTTTATACTGTGGCTCGGGCCCTCCCCGTAGCTGGCTTGTGAGTAGCCTGTGTGTTCTTTCAGCTGCTATGAGGTGAGCCTGCATGGGTGCCTGCTTCAGGACCTCTTGGTGAGCTTCTCACGGCCACCCGGCAGCCGGGAGGAGAAGAGCTTCATTTGTCGTCTTGGAGAGATCCAGGTGTGTATGTGGGAGCTGGGCCTGTGGGGAGAAGGGGTAGATGGGGGAGTGTCTGGGTCCCTGGGGAGGAGGAAGGGTGGATGAGGCACTGAGGAGTGCCTCCATATGGGATGCTACCCCTTTATGTCCTGGGCATCTAGCCATACAAACCCCTCTCCTTCCAGGTGGTTGATGCCAACAGCCTGCTGACCCCTCTGCCCCGGGTGCAGAATGTCACCATTTCACAGATCCGCTGGATCCCCCTGGTTTCGGGGTCTGAGGGCCTCCCTACCCGGCTCCTTCTCAGCTGCACTCTGCACTGGTCCTACCTCCTGCTCCAAGCCCGGTGCTTCCGGATTCACTGCCGGGAACGGACAGGAAGCAGTTCTGCAACGGAGGAGACCCCTGGGACAGAGAAGCCCGTGTTCCTGGGCCTGGCTTTTGCTAACCAGTATCGTGTGGTGGACTTAGCAGTGGCGGCTGCTAGATTTGGGCAGGATGGTCGTGTGGAGTTCCTGGTGGAGCCTGTCCCCAGGGAGGGCTTCCTGGTGCCTCAGGTTGAGTGGGGCAGGGCAGCCCTGCTCTACTCAGCCCCTCAGTGAACCCAGCCCAGAGCACAGTCCTCTTCTCACCTCAAGACTTGAGGTGTCTTCTTGGTCAGCCACCCAGGGCTGAGCGGACTGCTGAGTGTAGCTGGGTCCCCAGGAGGCCAGGTCTCCAGGCTGTGGCCGTGCTCTCAGGAGGCTCTGCCCTGTGGATGCTCTGGGTGAGTTACCTAGCATCCACATCCTTCTATGTAATGCCCTCCATGGGATGCAAGTCTCAAGGAAGGAGAGGCTTTGAGGTTTCTTCCAAAAAATCCCATAAAGGCTATTACTCATCGTCTGAAAGGATGCTTCTGTTGAGAATGGTGGCCATTCATCCCCGCAGCTTTGACAATCAGAGACAAATATCACTGGTGGCAGTAAGGATCCTGAGGGGCCAGGATTTGTGATGCTCCCTGAAGCCTGAGGCAACACCCCTCAGGGGCAGAGTGGGTGTCAGGGGTGCTCACAGGGTAGCTGGGATGGTGCCCCCTAGGACTAGGAGCTCCATCAGGTGGGCGTTGGCACTGCACCCCTACCTGTACAAGGTGGGCCAGTCATATTTCAGACTACCTGTATGGATGGTGGCATTGGCAGCTGACTGTCGCTATGAACCCCAACTCCCTTGCCTGTGCAATATCTCCCCTAGGCTGTCTGCTTGTGGTGAAGGTGCAGAGACATCAGGGTGCCACCAGGCTTCTTCCTCTGTGTCTTGCTAGAGGCGAGTGAGCCTTGCCTCCCGAGTGTGGCTACATCTTAGCTGTGCAGAGTCCTGTTGACACTGGGCTGCATGGAAACGACCTGCTGTGTAGCTGGGTCTTGGGTAATGTCACCGGCATATTTCCTGCTTCTCCTGGTGCTTCATGCTCAAGCCACAATATAGAGCCCTTTCATCCCTTCTGTGTTCAGAAAAGAGACACAGCTCTGGGGTCTGGCCTGTGGACCTCATGTTGTAGTATAGGGTGGGTGGCCACCAGATGCCAAGGTAGCCTGTCATCATCCCCCAGAGGTGTAGGGGTTGGGTGGATGGGGCTTCCTCAAAGTTCTGAGTGCCAAGCAAAGAGGGCAAGGGTGGCTCCTCCCTGTATGGGTTGATACTGCCCCTGCCCATCTTCTCTGATTTCCTGGGCACTCTGCCCCTCTTGAGTGAAGTGTAAGGGTGAGGACCTGGAACCCGAGATTGGGAACATTCTGCCCTGTTTCTCGTGTGGTTCTACCCGCTCACAGGGACAGGGGCAGGACAGGGCCTCTGGTAAAGCCTAGGCTACTCCTGTACTCTGGCATGGTTCCACCAGCCTTGCAGAGTGGGAGAGGTGCACCCGGTGCTGTGCTGGCCTTACTTTCTCTGGTTTATTGCCAGATCCTGCCCCAGAGCACTGGCTCTCCCACTCCTGGCCAGGGTGCTATGCCTGGAGTGGAGAGTCCGTGGGTGGCAGGCAGGGCAGGTGGCCTGTTTGGGGGTAGTGCAGCATTCCTGAATGCCCTGCTTCCCTCGTGGTATTGAGTCCGCTTTTTAAAAGTGCTGGTTCCTTCAAATATTTTATGCAGAGAAGGAGGAAAAATTTATAGTGGCAATTATTTTCTCACAGTCTGGTGAGCAAGCAATTAGAAGTAAGGGGGCTTAGCAGAGCATGGTGTGAGGCAGAGCTGCACAACCCCACTTCCCAGGAGCACAGTCCCCGGTCCCAGCAACACTGGCTCCTGTGCAGGAAAATTAATCTGCCGGCATTTAAGCCTGGGCCCCTCTGGTGGATATAATCGCTTGGAAATAAATTATCCAATGTGAAAAATGAGAAGGCGAGTCTCGGTGCGATCTGACTCCGGCCCCAGCCCTGAAGCTTCTGGACTGGATCCTCATCTCTCCTTGCAGAGCTCAGCCCGGCCTTCTAGCCCCCCTTCCTGCTGTTCTGCCGCCTATTTCAGAAGTTGGGGCTCAAGGCTGGGGTGGCACATTCACCTTGAATGTAGGGCCACAGCTGAGCGCGTCCACACCACGATGGCTTCACTCCCTACCCCTGGCTCTGTGACCTCTCACGTTCAGTGGAGCACCGTGGCTGGGGAATGCCCAGCATGCCCCTCTTCTTTAGATGTGACTTGTTGCAGAAGCCTTGAGGGCTGTTCTGCTCCCCTACCCTGTCTTGGGGTGGAGTGCAGCAGGCCAACCTGAAGACGGGGGTTGGAATCCCAGCTATTTGCTCAGAGGGTCTCCAACCTGCCTATCCTAGGGCTGGGGCCCCCACCCCAGTCCTTGAGGGCTTCCCCTCTGCCCCGCCCCCTGTGCCGGGAACTGCTAAATCAGAAAAAGCCATCCTGGTTTGAAGAAAGAAATCTTTATTAATCTTAATAATAATACTGTTAATTTGAATGGTCACACCGTGGAAGCATACAGAATGGTAAGAAAGGAAGCCTGGGGCTCGGCTGCAGTCCTGGGGGAGGGGCTGGGATGAGGGGTTCCGAGCTGCTGTGGGAAAAGGGTCCGAAACAGCAGAAGGCAAGGGGCTCTGTGCAGAGGACAGAGCCGGAGGCAGGCGTGGGGCTATGTACAACAGGAATAGAAAAGGAGGGTTCCGTTTCCATAGCTTCGGTGGCTGATGCTGGATAGAAAGTGAGGTGATTTATTTTGAGGTGTCATGAGACAGTGGTGCCGCGTCGGGAGCCATGGTTTCTGTTAATTTTTTGCTGTTAATCCTACTCCACCTATCCCTGCCTTGCCAGGGGCTTCTTGCTACCTGTCCCCTGTACCTTCCACTGGGTCTGCTGCTTCCCTGTGACTCCCACTACACCTGCCCAGGGAGCCAAGGGGCTGCAGCCCTGCTGGCCTTCCATGGCGGGGCCAGCCCGGACCTTCCCCCACGCCTTGCCTTCCCCATGGGTCCTGCTCGACTGTGGCCCTCCAGACCCATAGCACCTTGACTCCCAACCTCGAGGTGCAGCCCAGGGCTGGCCCATCTGTCATCCCCTGCTCCCCAGCAGAACTGAGCCTACAGAAGGGAGTGGGAAGGAGGGCTGGGTCCTAGCAGACAGCTGAGGTTGGCCTTCTTCAGGAAGGCTGCCACTACAAACAAATCCTGTGCTCCAGGGCCCACCTGTCCACGCTCACAGCATGAGGACTGGGTCCCCGCTGGCTGGGCTTCCTTTGTTCTCTGTAGCTGGAAGCTTTTTCACATAGGGGAGCGGAGCATGGGGTGCCCCAGAGCTCTGGAGCCATGTCAGCCCTTTGCATTGGGAGTTGGACCCCAGGGCGGCTGGTTGGACAGCTGAGGCACTGGCAGCACATTCAATGAGGCCAGGCTGGAGACCTGGGATGAGTGACAAGCCGCTGGCCCCGAACTGCCCCCAGCCCCTCCAGGGCTCAGCAGGCAATAGCCCAAGTCAGCTGGCCACTCCTTCTCAGGGGCCAGCTCCACCCTAGGAACCCCTGCCTGGGGAGCAGGGTGGGAAGGGAAGACTGGACAGATACCCGAGCCCCCCCGCCCCACACCCACGGGCCACATCTTCCCTCCAGGTCTTCCCCTGCGCCTGGCCGTATCCCTACTGCACCGCCAGCCAGGCAAGGCCACTCTCCGGCGCCCCCTGGGGGACGAGCTCCCTCGGTGCGGGCGTACGCCAGACGTGGACTTGGACTCGGTTGAATGCCTCTTGGTTTGGTTGGAATTTTTAGTTGTTGTTGTTGCTTGGATCTTAACATCTTTTTTTGTTTTGTTTTTTGTTTTGTGATTTTTTTTGTTTTTTTGTTTTTGCCCTTCATGGTCCGAGAAGGAGACGGTGGAAGGTTTCACTACAACAGAAACAGAAAGGGAAGGCTTGCAGTTTCTGAGGGGTAGCTGCAGCACATCGGGGCCACTGTGCCTGCCCAACCTGAAGTCACAGTACCCCACAGCTTCTGGAACCCCACCACAAGCTGGACCTAAAGTAGACCATCTTGTAGGGATGGGCAGGGCTGTGAGTGGATGCTGGGTAGGGTATGGTGGAGACTGTGGGCGGAGAGGGGGCAGGGCTCTGGATCTACAACTGGGCTGTAAGCTTTGGTAGCCTTGTGGTCCCAAACCCCCAGAGTGGAGGGGCCAGCACCTGCTAGTTCTCCAGAGCTCTCAGCTTGACCTCAGGTACCAACTGGCATCCCTTCTGGGACTCTAGGCAGTCTAGGAAAACCAGGGTCAGAGACATACACACCAGCATGGGTGGGGTGGGGAGACCAGCTGGCTGGAGGTAAAAATCTATGGTGGGTCCCCACAGGCCACAGAGGCACACACATGCTAACGGAGGCTGGGGTGGCCACAGGAAGGCTGGGGGAAGGAGGCTGACGCATGTCCCTGGCCTGACTGCTGACACCCTTCCCTCTCCTGTGATGGACCTCGACAAAAGGTATGCTGAGTCTTGGGGATGGGTGGGCGGCTCTGTAGGTCAAGGACAAATACCCAGAGCCATCAGCTTCAGGTGCCTGAGGAGGTGGTCAGGCTCAGGAAGGGTCTCTGGGTCCACCAATGCAGGGTGACCCCGGGGCAGGGACATTTCCATTTCTGTAAGGAATCCCAGAGCTGGGGTGATTGCAGCAGTATGCACACAGAACAGTGTGCTGTGACTACTTGGACAGGAGGATCATTAGTAAACTTTAATAGAAACATTAACTTCAGCTGAGTGGAAGTCCAGAGGGGTCACAGCTACTCCTGTCATTCCTAGGGAGAGGTGAATGGAGGCCTTCCTCCCCTGGGAGACCCACTGACGAGGCCTAGAGCCCGGGTGCTCCTCTATCGGTCACCAAGCATGGGGGTGGCCAGGCCTGCAGGGGGTTGGCTGAGGTGGCTCTGAGGGAGGCTTGGTGGCACTTCTGGAGCTCTGAGGGCCCATGTTGCCCTGAGACATAGGCATGGCCCTGGTAGGGCAACTTGCCATCCCCCCGGCCTGGCTCCCGCTGTATGCATACTGTACCTGAAGTGGCTTGTACAACATCAACAACGTCAAGATAGGAAAGCAAGGTTCAGACATACAGGAAAACCAGGGTCAGAGACACACACACCAGCATGGGTGGGGTGGGGAGACCAGCTGGCTGGAGGTAAAAATCTATGGACTTTAGAGTCGCAGAGGGTCAGCGGCGCCTGTCGCTGACCGGGAGGGGCGCACTGTCCTCCTGGTGGCTGTGTCTGGTGTTGGGACTGTAGGGTTTGGTTTGGAATAAGCAGTGGTGTGAATGCTGTGAGGGGTCTCTTGCTAGTAGGGGGTGAAGCGGCTGTACCCTCCTCGGCAGAGGCTAGCCTGCAACATCAAAGATGAAAAACAGCCAATCAGTACCATCTTATGGTATCGGGAGGAAAAATCAAAAAGAAAAAAAAATAAGGAGAACCAAAAAAGAAAGAAATAGCTAATCCCACTTTCTTTCCCCCAATGGCATTTCTTTGGGAAGAACGGGTTTTGGGTTGCCATGGCAACCGGGGGCCTGGTTCCTTGGTGGTAGTCTTGGGGCTGGGAGGGATGGCCCTCCCTTGCAGACTTTTATACTGTTTCTGGGGTCACTTCTTGGGGCTTCAGCTGGGTCCACTGTGCCCTCTGGTGGAGCTATCAGCCTAGTCAGGATGCTCCGACAGGGTGCCTAGTCTGTGGCTCCAGAGCCACTGAAGCCTGAGGGGCACACCTGCTGGTCACAGCTCCTGCCCTGCATCTGGGTCTCCTAGGGCCTCCTAGGTTTGGCTCTGTGTCCTGCCAGAGAAGATTCTGTGGAATCTCATCCCCACCCCCCAAGTTTTGCAGGAAATGGGAATAAAGTAGCAAATGCAGGAGGAAAAAGTTGGAGGATGCCTCCAGAGCCTCAAAAATAAGCCATAACCAAGAGGGGCCTGTGAGTCAACCACAGCTTTCAGCTAGCAGCTGCCTTGAGGCTGAGCTGTGCAGGCAGCCTGGGCCTTCAAGCTGCAGTTCTGGGTCTGGGTCTTTTCCTGTATGGCTGTGCACCCTCTCAGCTAGAGCCCCCACAGGCCTGTTCAGGATGTCTGGGGCTTGTTAAAAATCAACAAAGACAAAAATTCCAAGGGAATAATCAAAACCAAGGAAGGTAGAAAAAAAAATCCATGTTGTCCCTCAGCTTTCTCTCTTTACTGCCCCCCCCAAATGTTTTCATCTTTGATGCTGGATGCCAAGCTAAAAACGTACATCAACATCCCTGGGGGTCTAAGGCACAGGAAGTAGGTGTGCACTGGACACAGACTGGGATACAGAGGGTCTGGGCTATGTTGACAGCTGGGCATACACATACACATACACACATACACATGCACACAGACACACCAGCCCGCCCACCCTCCCACCCTGCTAGGGTCCTCTCCACCCTGCAACCATGAATGAGGCTGCTGGAGACCGTATCCCTGGAGCCCTAGGGTAGTCTGGGAAGAGAGTTTGGTGAGAAAGGGCTGCCATACTTTAGACCCCCTGCTAAGTGAGAATGGGCGGCTTGGGGGTTAACCTTAGACACCTCAGGCCAGGCCTCTGGAGCCACTGCAGGGAGGAAAGGCCATGGTACTGGTAATGGAGGGGCCTTGACAGGACTGTGGTCACTGGGCTCCGGAACACTAGGATGCTTCCCAGAGGTCCATTCATTATGGAGGGCTGGACCTGCCTGCGGGGCAAGTCCCTCCCTCTCGATAGTTTTCCCACCTCTCCAGAACTAGGCACTGGCTGGAGGTCCCACCCATCCCATCACAGGACGGGTCTCTTCACCGTGACTGGCAGCTGTTCTTACCATGGTTCCGATGCTGTAGGTTGCTGTGGGGCCGATGGTGTGATGGTAGGGATCAGTGGCTGCATAGACTCTGCCATAACTAGGGAAGAGCAGGGAAGGAGAGGGTGCGGGAGAGGGGCAGCTGAAGCAGGCAACAGCTGACCAGCCTTCCCAGACCAGCATCCTTCCAACGAGGCCTCTCCCTCCCCCATGAGACCCCTTCAGCTTCCTGTCTGTCCTTCCTGTTTGGAAGCAAGTTTCTGGAACTTAGCAGTATATCCCCTTTGTTAGGTGGTCAGTGTGTTCTGCTTGGTGACACAGGGAGGGGATGGAATTCTTAGTGAGTTCGTTTGACTCGGCCTCCAGCAAGAACTAGGACTAAGAGCTGGGAAAGGGCTTTGAGAGAAGAGAGAGATAGGAATGGAGACCCGGAACATCATGGCCCAAGAAGTGGCCCTCTGTCCCAGATGACCTTTTGCTCACCTAATTTGTGATGTGACAAATTCTTAGAGGACAAGGCTGGGTCCTAGCACCGTGTACGCCTTGCACATTTGGGAAGGTGGGGCAACAGGTCGTAAGGAGGGCAAGAGTTAGAAGAGTTGGAGGACCCCACTGGCTATGGGGGTGGGGAGCAGGCAGCCTCCAGGCCACAGGGAGCATATGGACAAGAATGCCAGCTTTCTGTAGGCAGATAGCTCAGACAGGAACTCTGAAGCTACCAGGCCAAGAGTCTGAAGGAAAAGGCATTAGGCTCAGCCTCTAATGAGGACTTGCCCCCGAGAAAGCATAGCTTTCTTCCTGGGCATGCTCATAGCTGGGCGGAGGGAGGGCTGGGTGCTCCCAGATACAAACTGGACCAGAGTTGTTTTCAGAGGCCAAATGGAGGCCCCCAGTCGCCCTCCTTGTAAGGGGTCTTGAGAGCTGTGAGACCCCTGGGTTGAGAATCAGGTATTATATCTGCTGCATGAGAGAGAAGGCATTAATCAGTCAGGGACTCCCTGGTTCATGGATCTCTGAGTTCAGTCTGGATTTGCTTTCCTTCCAGTCCTGCACTCACCAGACACAGGCAACCACAGGCACCCTGGTGGGTGGGGCTTCCTGTCTGTCTGAACCCACCCTCCAAAGAGCCCACCACGACCCCTGTGCTGCCTGCTGCTCCCAGCCTCACCTGTCGCTGTAGGCTGCGGCTGCGGCGGCTGCTGCGGGCTGAGCGTATCTGTAAGCTGCATAGCCTCCCTGCAGGGGAGGTGGGAAGGAGAAATGGCAGACGGACTCAGTGGGGCTCACTCAGGTTCAGGCAGAGCCAGAGAAACTGAGGTGGACACAGACCCAGGCCCTCAGGAGGGGCTGCAGACCTTCTCAGGCCTCCTGTGTCGGACTTTCCGCCCCCACCTTGGCCTGGTGTGGCTTAGGTGGTCCTGGCCTGGGAACCTGGTTTGCTGTCTAATGGAGGTCTGAGGACTGCTCTGTTCCAAGATGACGCAGGGTGGCCTGTTCATTTGTCCGTCCTTCCTTCCTTCCTTCCTTCCTTCCTTCCTTCCTTCCTTCCTTCCCTATTCTCACAAACACTTGTAATTTCATTGCATACTAATATATACCAATTGTATCTCTGGCTGCATGCTGATCCTGGCACATAGTAAGTGCCCAGAGACCTACCAACAGACCAGTTACTGCTTGAATGCTGACAGTCATAGGAAGCCCACTGGTGACTCTAGACACAGTCCTGGACACTAGGAAGGATGAAGGGGGTCTTGAAGGGATTGGTTCACATATGCCTTAGACAAGTGGGTAGTTAATTATGGGTAGCTGTCCAGGGGCAAGGCATAGCCAGGTTCACTGTGCGGGGGATGCTCACTGAGGGTTCTGAGCCACAGAAAGTGATGAGCAGTTTCAAAGGGAGGGGGCGAGGCACAGGACCTCACTCAGAGAGAATGGACAGCTAGGGCCTGCCTCTGGTCTCTCTCAGGACCTCCACACGGGAAAGGGTATCCTTGGATGCTGATTTTAGCATGGTTAGGAATGGAAGAAAACCACTCAGTGCCCCTCATATAACCCCCTGCCACACGGGGCAGGATGCATTAGGCTTATAGGGCTACTGGGACAGCCATTCGCAATGGCTATAGTCTGTGTGCACTGACGCTCAGCACTAAGTCCAAAGGGCAGGAAGAGCGAGGCCCTGAGGGCAGACAGATTTCTCACAGGCACAAAGAGTGTTGGACTTGCACCCTTCCCTCCCCAGGGCTACACTTACATAAATCTCAGCACCATAAAATCCATCCTGATACACGACCCTGGAAGCAAACGGACAAGAGAGTGGTGGGAACGCTGGAGAGGTGGGGTAGGCCGGCTCCGGTGTCTGCTGAGGAGGGAGGGGGCACGGTGCCAGCCCCGCCCACGGGACTGGCATTTTAACAAGCGTTTGCTCCAGTGCCCTGTTTGGTATAACAATAGAGTAACACCCTTGCTGGTCAGCTCCTTTCTCCCAAAACCCAGGGGCCCATCAGCCCACTCCTGACTCCTGCTATCCCCCCCAGGCAGCTGTCCCCCCTCAACAGTGGAGGGCAGGACCCCAGGGAAGGGACCAGAGAGGGCTCCCAGAAGGCCCTTGCTGGACCCAAGGGCTAACACATGCCCTAGTCAGCATTCAGATGACATGTTGGTGCTAATGGCCCCTCAGAGGCCAGCGAGCCCTGGCAGTGGCCCCTGTGGTGGGGACACTGATGGTACAGACGGTTGCAGTGCTGGGTTCTGGGGTCCCCACCATTCTGTCCTGCCCCACAGTTCTGGAAAGGGCTGCTGAGCCCCCTTAACTTCTCAGGGATGCCTCCCATGCCCCCTGGCCTTCCTTCAGCCTCCCCTTCCAGGTACTCACGCTCCGTAAGTCGGAATGGGGGGCGGAGGTGGTGCAGCTCGAAATGTATTATACACAGCACGGCCCCGGCCCCGCAGGTGTGCGCCCCGGTAGGCGACAGCGGTGCCCGTGGTGGGGTAGGGGAAACTGGTCACTGCAGGGAAGGAGCCCGAGAGAGCAGGAAAGGACAAGTGAAGAGCGGCCAAGGCTTACAGTCCACCTGCCCTGCCCCAGCCCATCCCACCTGCCCCTGTCCCCACCTTTACCTGCATAGAATTCAGGCCCATAGACGGCCCCTACTACAGGGTTTAGCTTCCAGCCTAGAACAGAAAGAACATAGTCACTGGCTTCCCAAACCTGTTGCTAGCTCTCCTTCTGCCTGGACCTCCAAAGGCAGTGAACAGCCAGGCCACAGGGATGCTTTCGCACTTAGCAAAGGGCAGAATCCTGTCCAGGAATGGGCAGAGGAGGTAGGGCATCAACCCGGCTCCCTCTGCTGACACCACAGCCACCTGCTACTGGAGGAGACACAGTGTGAAGATATCGACAGTTGGGACAAAGGATTCACTGTTAGGGGTGTTTCTTCACCTCCTGCCTGGAAGTCTCCCTCTGCTCTGAGGTTCCTGGGTCCCCCACCCTCTGTCCTCTTATCTCAAGTCCTTCCGTAGGGTTGCTGGGGAAGATGGGGAGGAAGGCATTAGACTGAAGAGAAGAAATAGTGACATGGTCAGCAAAATGGCTCAGTGGGTAAAGGTGCTTGCCACTAAACCTGGTGACCAGAGTTCAAGTCCCTAGACCTACATGGTGGAAGGAGAGAACCAACTCTTGCAAGTTGTTCTCTCATTTCCACACATGCTACAACATGCATGTACACACACACACACACACACACACACACACACACACACAAAATAAAACGTTAAAAGAATAATAATGACGATAGCTAATAGGTCCCATGTACTTGGGAGTGTGCCAAAAATACTGTTAACTCCTGAGGTTCTCATCGTACATGGGGCAGGTACCACAACCTCCCCATTTACACTCAGAAACACAGATTGGTAATATGGATGTGTGTGTGGAAGAGCGGGTTTCAAACCTGTACTCTCAAGCCAGATGGGCTTCCTGGCTTCTCCCTGGGACTACAGCTGGACTCCGCACCCCCACCTCTCCCTTCTTCCAGGTGGGCAGTCCTCTTTTCCCACTGGGACTTAGGAGTAAAGCCCTGTTTCCCTGTGGTCTCTGGAGGTAGAAGCCAGCTGGATTCCAGTGGGTTAGGGCTACAGGTCAGATGGTAGGTGGAGAAGGATTAGTCCACCTCCTGATTTACCCAGGCCTCATCTGTGCAGTCCTCATTTGCATGCATGATGAGGAGGGACAGAGAGGACCTGAGCCGTTGGTCAGCGGGCAAGAGGGTGGCAATGGACTGTGGCAGACTGTGCATGGAAGGTCCTAACCCCAACTCTAATGGCCCCACAGGAGGGCAGGTGAACAAGGGGCACCTAAGTGGAGCATCCAGGCACTCTACCCACCTAAGCGAGACTAAGCACTTTCCACCCTCAGTCCTCTAGTATCCCGCCTTATGTCTAAACTGGCCAGGATTCTGGAATCTTCCATACAGCCAAGGTTAGCAGAGAAGAAATCAGGTGAAACAGACCCCCAAGATCTCATCTTCCAGGACAGTTCATAATGTAGCAGAACCCCAGTGCTGCTCTGGGTCCCCACTCAACCTAGGCTTCTTCCCAGGTTCTTCTGTGTCCATCCTGGAAGAGGAGTCAGGGGCTGCCTGACCTGAGAATGCCTACTTGCCTGCTGGCTTTGCTTCAGGTGAACCCCACAGAGACAGTCTGAGGCCTACCTGGATGACTATTTGTGTAAGTGGGGCACCTGGTAACGCCTGGTGGGCTTGTTTCCTGCAGCGAGGACCTCAACACTCCCAACGATGAACTTCACAGTTCTCAGCATTAAAGTGCTCATGAGCCAATGCCCCTCCTGGCCATGCCGCAGTGAACCCAGGGCTGTCCCTCTGAAGCCCCAGGATTCTTGCCTGGTGATCAGAGGCACCGAAGCACAACTCTCGACAACATGATGAGCAGAGCTCTCTGCCTCTCTCACTCCCTGACACCAGCCAGCATCAGTGCTCTGAGGAGCCAGCCAGGAACAGAGCTGGCTGGGGCTGGACTCACTCTGCGCAACATACTCCTCAACTCTCCTGGTGTGTCCAGATAGTGGTGTGACTCAGGATCTTAGTGAAGAGTGGGAAGGGGCTCAACTCTGTCACAACTGCTGTGGACTACCCAAGCCCCAAGCCACAGAAGCCAATAGGTCCCTTCACTGCCAAAGCTCGTGTGCAATGGCTGCACACAGCAGCCCCTCAGCGTGGGTGGCTGGCCTCGGAGACAGACCTTCTAGTGCATGTCATGGCTCTGCCCCTATGACCTAGTCCAGGGTCCAGAGGGTTGTTTTAGGTGCCTGGGGCTCACACAGTGGCAGACCTTCACAGTGGCGAGATCACTGTGTCCGTTTACCCCAAACTGCAGAAAGCATCAAGAGCTTATGACTCAGGCTTTGTACAGGACCAAGCTCAAGTTCTTGAGCCATTAGAAATATCCAGATATTAAAGAAGAGGGCTTTATCAGTTTAATGGGGGTGAAGACGTGGTGGCTGAGTGGTGGCTGACTGAGATGCTGTGGGGTCATGTGTGTCTGAGCTGTGGTCCTCAGGAGGGCTTCCCCCATAATGACCACTGCTTAATCACACCACCCACAAACCCCACATCTTGTCCACCTTAATAAAGCCTACCCTTTTACCACTTGTGCTAAGGACCAGCTAGCACAAGTTGTCCAGGATTTACTAAGGACTCAGGCAAATCCAGGACACCTTCAAGTTCTCAGAATTTTGAGAACCAAATCCTCGCAAAAGTGAGAAGGAGTCTTGGATACCCAGTCCTAAGCTGGAATCTCCAGAGTCCCATCTGTGCTGGTTAGGTTTGTTTGTTTCCCCAACTTGACACAAGCTGGAGGCATCTGAGAAGAGGACCTCAACTGAGAAGATGACCCCATCACATGAGCCTGTAGGCCAGCCTGTGGGGCATTTTCTTGATTAATGATTGATGTGCAAGGACCCAGCACACTGAAGTAGTGCCGCCCCAGACAGGTGGTCCTCATGGTATGAGAAAGCAGGTAGAGTAAGCCAGGGCGAGCAAGCCAATAAGCAGTGTTCCTCCATGGTCTCTGCTTCAGTTCCTGCCTTGACTTCCCTCAGTGACGGACTGTGATCAGGACGTGTAAGCCAAATAACCCCCCCCCTTTTTTTTCTCAAGTTGCTTTTGGTTCTGGTGGTTATCCAGCAACAGAAAAACCTAACAAGGATACCCTCTCACCCAAGATCTGCCACCTGAATGCTGTCCAACCACACACCAATTCTACCATGGCTCTGCCACAGGCTTTCTGCACTAGTGGGTCACCCAGCTCTGTGTATGGCTCATTGCTGAAGACAAGGGCAGCTGAGATGTGGTCCATCCTACCTCCACGCAGAGGCAGGTCATTGTGCTGTCTATGAGTGGTACCATACCTCCAACTATAGATATTGCTCCCCAGCAGGCCCCAAGAATTAGAAAAGTCTCTGCTGTACAACCAGCTACCCTCAGGGCAGACCTCTCACTGGTAATCTCTAACAATTTCTGTGGAGTCAGCCACCAGCACCTGCAGCCTAGCAAGTGTGCATACACAGAACCGTATAGCTGACCCGCAGTGTAGGTCATCTGGGTGCTGTAGCTGACACTTCAGGGGCCAAAGGACATGCTCTTTTCATCATCAGCCTCTCACATAACACTGACACCTGTGTCTCCAGCCCTGAGTGGCCCTTAGAGATGCCATTTGTCATTCCCCAGCTCTCAGCGGTGGATGTAGGGTCTCATGTGGCCCAAGCTGGCCTTGAACTTCTGATCCTTCTGCCTCGACTTTGCAAGTGCTGGGATTACAGCTGTGTACCACCACCGGTTTATGTGATGCAGAGGGATACAGCTCAGGGCTCTGTGCATGCCAGGCAAATGCTCTACCAACTGAGCCACATCCCCCTCCATATTCGTGTTTTTCAGATGAAAAGATTGGGGTCCAGGGATGTCTAGAAGCTTGACTGGGCTCCCTGTCCTGTGAATGAGGACAGTGCACTAGACCACAAAGCCCTCTGGACTCAAGTCTGGTTTTCCGGGAAGTCACCCGTTTGTCACCCACTGCCTTTCTATACAGCTTCTGGGAGCTGTGGACACTTGGAGAAGCTCAGGGGCTCTGACTGGAGACACCAGCTACATGGGTGGGGACAGTGACTCCAGCTATCCGCCTCAGCTGACCTCTTCTCTCTGACAGGACAGAAATGGGAAGGCTAGGACATCAGATGGGGACCGTGGAAGCAGGAAGAACCAGGAAGGCTGGCCTTTAGCTGCCTCAGCTTCCCCAGGCTTCTGTTCCAGTCCCTGAAGCATGCTGGGAGTCTTGGGTTCTCACCATTGGCATATGGGTTCCCAGGCTTCTTATTGGTCATGACCCGGGCTGTGGCATTATTAACCTGTCCAGGAGAGAGAGTGAGTGAGTGAGTGGGTCAGCTTCATGGCAGGCCCTCAGCCACCCTGGTTTTACCCTTGGGGTATGGCCTCTGGGGAGGAAGGCCACCGAGGCTCCTAAGCTGCTATCTAGCTGGGTCTAGGACGCTGGCCCAGACTGGCGCTTTTCACGAAGCAGTTCCAGTAAACAGAGCCCAACCCTGCTGGAAAGCACAGGCCCTTGGAGACGGTCCTAGGCCCGTTAGCAGGCCAGGCTCCATGATGTTCTCTTCCAGGCAGTTGCCAAGGCCTTCCTAGGTGTATGTGCAGGATGGCTACTCCTATCACCATGGGCAAGCAACTCTTTTCCTGGGGTAGGGTCTTTGACCTCTCCCTGCAGTGTGGAACTTTCTGATGGGGCCACTGGGTGCAAGGTGAGTAAGGGAAGCATTAGAAAGACAGAACCCAGGGGCTAGGTCCTGTTTTCCAGATATGTAAGGCCTAGCCAGATTGCCTGGGGTGGGGACGTGAGGGAGGCAGGCATGAACCGGGCAGTGCCTGAGGACGTCTGGGCCCCACGCATCCTCTACACTTCTATGTGTGAGCCTGGGCAGAGGTCTCAGAGCCACTGGGCACTGGACTGGGTCGGGGTGTCAGAATCCCCCCAGTGCTACAGTTCTAGGCCCCCCCTTTAGCGGTTGTCCCTTCTGCTTCAGGCCTGAGGTGGGGAGCCCGGCTCTGGACCCCAAAGCCACACTGAGGAACCAACAAGGAGGAAAGGGGCAGAAATGGGGTGTCTGAGGGCCCCCTCCCAACTCTGCTCACTGCTAGCCTTTGGCGAGCTGCCCCTGCCACTTCTGCTTCTACTCAATGAGGCTGGCAGCTGCTGAGGCTGCCTGCTGGGAGGACCCTCTTTGTCAGGGACAGGCAGGGTGCTCTTAGCCCTGGAGACCACCTGGCCTCACAGGTTTTCTGGAGCCCCCTGTGTGTGGATGGGGACAGGCCTCTTCCAGGAGGAAAGGACAGAAGGAGGTCGGGAGGTGGAGACCTCAGAGGGAGCTTTAAGCCTCTACTGGACAGGTGCTAGGCTAGGCAAAAAGCTGATGGTTGGGAGGTCGGGCTCAGGGCAGCCCCTCCTCCAGTTGGAGGCCCCTGCTGGGCTCTTTGTAAGATGGGCAGCAGCCACCAGGCTGGTGAGGGGCCCAGGGGTGGGGCATGCTGTCCAGGACCTCCCTGCCCTGCTGCGCCGCACACTTATCTGAGCACCTCAATTTTCCGTCCCTCTACGATCGTCCCATTCAGCTTCTCCCGGGCTCGGTCAGCATCTGAGCTAGTTTCAAAAGTTACAAACCCAAAACCCTGTGAGCAGAGGAGGACAGACAGGAGAAGACAGGATGAGAAAAGGGAAGGAGAGGAGGGGGGAAGGGGAGAGGGAGGGAGAGAGAGGGGCCAAGTCAGGTGAGTGAAGGAGAGCCCCCAGTGTCAGAAGTCTGTCTCGTGCCAGCACTAGGAGACAGCCCCAGGCAAGAGCAGGGCCTGAGCCCAGCCTGAGCCCACCGTGTCTGACACGTCCCAGGAGGACAGGTAAAAGAGATGCTAACCTGGCCAGGGGCCAAGCCCGCCGCTGTACCCCACCTTGGGGTGAGGGGCTGAGACTAGACTCCACGGGGAACAGCACCCCCACCTTTGCTCTGGGAGCCCAGGGTGTGTGTGTGGGTCTTCCTGGAGAGGGGAGCAGAGCTTTTCTCGGATGGGTGCCCTCCCGATCTACAGACTCTGCAGCCCCTCCCACAAGCCTCCAGGGTTGGGGACCCAGGCCCAGGGCTGGGGGCAGTGAGGCTCTGGGGTGCAAGCAGGAGGTCCTGGCAGCCCGAAGGAGGAGAAGCAGCCTGGCAGCAACAACAGACAGCTGGGGGGCGGGGGTCAGAAGAGCAGGGAGTACAAGCACCCGTGTGGCTCAGGGGTCCTCGGGCGGGCGGGCGGGCGGGCGAGCGGGCGGGCGCGAAGCTCTCCAGGAAGGAAACGCACATTTCACACGTTAGCCTGGCGGGCCCTACAGCTGGCGCGCAGTAATGGTGGCGGCCTCTGTGCGGCACCCACCTTGGAGCCCCGCTCGTTAAAAATGATCTCCACGTCTAAAATTTTCCCGAATTGCTGCAGAGACAGAGAGAGGAGGGGTGGAAGACAGGAGAGGGTTACGACAGCAGCAGCCTTTCCCATTTCACTCCCAAGGCGCCACCAGGCTCAGGGAAAGAGGACCCAGGGGCGCCCTCCCCTTCTTCCTCTGGAGGCCTTTGTCTTCCTTAAGTAACATGTGTCATAGCACCAGGGTCCCCCTGGGCCACGGCCACAGCAGGGATGGAATGCCCAAGGTATTAGTGCCATCCTTAATCTGTGGAGAGGCCTTTGCCTGAATGGGCTTGTGGAGAAGGGGAGGGTCATGCGCTGGGGCCAGGAAATGGCAGATGAGGTGACAGATCAGGACCCTTGATTAGGATAAGGGGGACCTTCAGGCCCCTCTGAGTGGGGTAGAGGGTGAGAGTTGGCAAGTGGGAGATGTTAGAGTGAAGGACCAGGGGCCAGGGTGGAGGCACAGATCCTTATACTGGTGACCCTGGTACCCAGTACTGTTCGCCCGTGCTGTGGAAAAGGCTTGTGTTGGAACCCAGGTCTCTTGCCGGTACAGGGTGTCCTGCCAGCCAGGATACATTGCTCCAGCTCTGGCTGATCCCTTCCAGCCCCACAGCTAGCCTGGAGTCTCCATGGTCAGCCTCGTCTCCCTCAGTGGTCTATGAGACCATGAACCTGTGGCCCACATCTCCACACGACACCAGCGAGGGCCTTAGACCACAGCCTCCTGGGCTAGCAACGGAAGGGACTCTTCTCACCTTGCACATTCCTGACACAGAGCAAGAGTGCCCCGAGGGCCAGGGGCCAGGTAGCTCTATAGGGCCCTGTCTGCAGGTTCTGAGAAGAGGGGAACCTTTTACCTCATTCTATATGGACCCAGAAACATGACACTGGGCTTCTACTTCTCTGTTAGGACCCCTAGGAGTAGGTGCAGGGTAAGGGCCGTGGTCAATGATTGTCTACAGTGGCAGCTGGTTAAATCAAGGGACCCAGGCTCAGAGAGATTCAGAGTCCCCTGAAACTCCAGTCAAGAGGGTTCAGTAACCTCATCATCTGACAGTTCTGAATCATGCCTGTCCCACTGATCCATTGAGACCCACCCCAAGATTGGGAGTGCAATTCTAGGGTCACACAGTGCTGCTCAGAGGCATCCTGCACTGCCCTATGCATCCCAGCTGTGTAAGAAAGGCTGAGCAGAGGGTTGAGGCTCAGGGCCCAAGTTGCTAGCTGTGTGGTGGAAAGGGAACGGATGCTGGGCAGAGAGACAGGAGTTGAGGCAAGGGTGGAGACAGAAGAAGGAACAGAGGAACACTACATGGCCCTTTGGAGCCAGGGCAAGCCCGGGAGCTCAGGAAACTGTCCCCTATTCTCCAGTCTTCTTCTCCAGGGCAGCCCCACCACCCACAGACACCAGCACTTGTCTTGGAGCCCAGATCCAAGGCAAGCCTCCAGGGCAGCCTGGCATGGGGTTTCGAGGGTACCACCTTCTCTGGAGCCCAGCAACGCAAAATCTAGGACCACACCCAGAGGACCTGGGAAGGGCACCGCTTGGTTCCAATACATTATATTTGCAAATCTCCCCTCCCCTGGGGAGCCAGGACACAAGCCTGGAAGAGGAGAACCTTGTCGTCCCTAAACACACAGGAGAGGCTGCAGCTGTGTGAGGCCAGGAGGCCAGGCTGTCCCTCCAAGTACCTTTTTCTGGGGAGCACAAATCTGCCTCAAGGTAGGCTGCTGGGGCACAGGGGACTTTATGGGAGTGGTAGACAGATTCCTGGCAGAGAACCAGGTGATCACATGAAGCTTAGGAGGCAGCCCTTACCAAACCCCTACCCTAAGCTTGGGTTCCCCCTCTTGTGCTCTGCCAACAGATAGAGGGGAGAGCTGACTGGAATCAGATAAGAAGAATACAAGGACCCTACCTCCTCCTGGCACAGACTCTCTGCAATGATGGGGTGGAGACAGAGAAGCAGGGGTGCACACACTCACCCCGAACATTTGCCGCAGGTCGGGATCCCTGAACCGGAAGGGGATGTTGGAGACATGTAGTCGTTTGGGCTGCTGCTTCTCCGTGGGGTCAGAAGGGTGGAGCTGCTGGCTGTCCGTCTGTGCTGCCTCATCTGCTTGCTGTGGAGAGAAGACTAGGTCATAAGGCGGTCCTGTGGACTGCGTGAGCCAATCCTCTCTCCATCCCAACCACCCCTGGGCCAGCGATCCCTAAGAGAACTCCGGGAGACAATTCTCAAGGTTCAAATGGCAACCAAGGCCTCACCTTTCCTGTCCTGGTGAGCCTGTGAGACCACATCTCTCCTGTCAGAGACGGCTCAGGCCTCTTTGGCCAGGTCTGCTACGAGCTCCCTCAACACGACCCTCTACTGAGTTCTACCCTCAGTGGTTTCTTAGCCCAATACTACTGTTGCTCTCAAAGAAGTTCTGGGAGTGAGGGCCCTTCTGGTGTCAGAATCGGATTGGTGTTGCAACCGGCTGCCTGGGTACAGTTATCTGCAAGGTGTTGCTGTCATGCCATGGACTCCCAAGGCTCCTTCCGACCCTGGTCATGCTGCTTCACTCAACCCCTGGGGGCCGCCCTCATTGTTAGGGCCAGTCTCACACAGTCTGTCCTCATTTAGACTAAACACTGGCTGGTAGAAAACGTGAAAGTTTCGGGTTTTAAGCCCACCACCCTATAGCTTGTGTAGGAGAACTGGGAGCCCAGGGGAAGCATGCCTGAGGCTCAGCCCGTGTAGACATCTTCAGTGAGGCTGGCCTTCAGTCTGACTCACTCTCAGCTTCATTTGCAGCAGCAAGGACAGACTGGCCAGCACTTCCTCAGCACTGGCTGGTGGGTGGGTATCTGGACCAAGACGGTGGAGTTCATCTCCTGGACGCCCAGGCCTGAGGTCCTCATGTTCACAGCCAGGTCACACACTGGTCAGTCCACCTAGTTCTTCACTCACCCCCAAGGCCTTGGTGTCCAGGATAGGAGCTCTGAGATGGCACACACAGTGGGCGGGCACCCCAGCTCCCACCCTAGGGCTCCTTTTTACTGCTGCCCGCTCTCCCCGTGGGACTGAGCTCAGCCACATGGTAACACTAGGCTAAGAACATACCTTCTAATGGCTTTTTTCCAATCCCAATGCCCTCTGGCCCCTATGGTTTTGAGGGATCACTTCTAAAATACATCCACTGAACTCAGACTTTCTGGGGCATAGGTGGAGGTTCTGGATGGTACAGAGGTAAGTGTTAGTCACTGTGGTTCCCATTGTGGCCCAAGGAGCAGAGGCAGCTGATGGGCAGCTGATGGGAGAGATACAGCGCTCCTTTCCCACAGGCTTCCAGGAAGTGCTGGTGTTCTCAGGCTATTTCAGGGTAGACTCTATTCCAGGAACTCTGATAGTATGGGTCTCCTGGAGGCGGACAGTCAGGAAGGCTGTGCCCAAGGCTACTGTACCTGGGTCTGTGCTGTAGCTGAAAAAGATGGAGCCCAAATAGACAGTCTCCCCCAGACCCACCATGTCTAAGAGGCAAGGGGTGGGTCTCTGGGCTCCACTTTGAGTGGCTCCCTGGCCTTCCCTGTCTCCTTTATGGAGAGGCAAACTATTCCCTTACGTTCCTGTGTTGAGCCAGGCTTCAGGCAGCAAGTGCCCTAGGTGACCAGAGCAGAAGGCCCAGGTACCAGCTGGGGTGGCGTTGGGAGGCCTGTGGGGCTGCAGAATTTACATCCAAATGTGCTGCAGATGCAACTCTGCCTTGCAACATGGGGAGGTTAATACACGGCACAGCTATGGGCGTGGGAGCCCCCGTTCCCTCTCCCCTACTCATGTGGACAGCCCCATGTCTATCTCAGCAACCAGCCTCCTGTGTCTGACCAGTTTTGGTGAATGTGTGTCTTTGGGCCCCATGTTGGAGCTGTAGGTATGGCACCCCCCACCCCAGTGCCTCTGAGAGGCAGTGGGTGGTGAGAAGTCTCAGGCTTGGCAAGCTGGGAAGCTATTGCTTGGAGCTTGCTAACTCTACCCAGAAGTGCAGTGAAAGGGGCTGGGCTTGGGCAGGAAGACAGGAAGTAGGAACAGCTACGGTGGACAGGAAGGTGCACGTCTGTTCTGTTCTGCACCAGGTCCACCTCTGTGGGGCAACACAGGGCAGCAGGCTGTCTCTACAGGAGCTGACTGGCTCTCCAGGTGCGCTGGGGCTCCCGGAGGAGTCCGACTCTTCACTGCTGTCCTCCTTGTTCTCAGTGCTGGTGCAGAAAGTAACTGTTGGCTAGACTCCACAGGGACAACTGGACCCCTGGACAAAGGCAAAACT
>CABHPQ010159336.1:2579-18364 GCA_902168405.1 Peromyscus aztecus
AGGGTCCCACTGCCCCATCAGAGACACCCCAGGGTCCCACTGCCCCAATCGCTCCTGCTTTGTTTTCTTTCCCCTATCTGGTTTGGCCTGGAATCTGACTTTATGGTGGAATAGAGTTCTAGACAAGGGAGTTTTTAGGAAAGAGTCAGAGGTGTATGCATTGATAGAACAGTCAATTCTTTACAAGTTTAGTGTTTGAAGTTGCAGCCAAATGGGAGCTAAGAAAAGTTCCTTGTAACTATCTGGAAATATTCTATTTTGACACAGTCCTTGGCTAAAACCATTCCAATAGACTCCAAAATTGTGATTTTTTTTTCTCCCACCTGAAATGAGCAGTATGAGGAATCGGGGATGAGTCACTTTTTCTTAATCATAATTTCATTTATAAAGCCACTAAAACATCACAGCTAATAAAATCTTGCCATTATGTATTGTGCACAAGTAGAATTTGTTTCCCCAAGGAATTCACATATATTAACGCACAGCAGTGAAAAGTCTTGCTCTCCTTGGAAGATTCATCATTTTGTGGTCTGTTAGGGTGATAGGTCTGTAAGTCGGTTGTCATTGTTCTCGGGCACCTCTGAGACTTCAAGTTGATGGTGTAAGTTGGTTTACAATGGTGCACTTATTCCAAGCTACATCGCACCCCAAAGCAACGGTTGCATCTTCACACCTTAGAACCGTGCCCCATACTATCGCAAGCAGGGGTCCTGGGGAGGCTGTTATGAAGAATCAACGGTAAAGCCCTTTCTAGGCAATCTGTGTGCTTCTACAAGCCAGCCCAAAGCCACTATGTGTGGTGGAGGTGGCTTCTGGCTTGTCCTTTTGTCTAACACAGCAGAGTTTAAAACTGCCTTTTCTCACACACACGCCAGTACCCAGATGAGCACTTGCTGTGAGGATTTGAATCTGGTGTCAATTTTAAACTTCAGTCCTGTTATTTACTCAAGCCAATGGCGTGGATGTGACAGATTCCAGTGAAAATAAGAAGGCACAGAATCCGCCCTCCTTCTCTCAGTAGGAATATTAACAGGTGTTTGTAATCCGTTGACTTTTGGGGGAGATGTCAACCAGTAGATGTCAAAGATTAGAAATGAGGTCCTTAGAAATCTCAGTTTAAGCAGATGTGAGATAATTTAAAAATCTTTGAGGGTATAACCAGTAAAACTAGCCCCCTCCCTTTAAAAAGCTTAGCCTTCACTTGCAGGCTGTTTGTTTTTGTTGACATATATTATTTGTACATAACTATACAGCAATGGTTTTATTATGATGTTTTCATGCTTACGTTTCCTGTGTTTCGATCACATCAACTCCCCGCTACCTCATGCTGGTGCATCAGGTTCTTCACCCACTGAGCCCTCACCCAGCGGCACCATCCCCCTTTGTGCTCCTCGTTACTCTCCTGCCTCTGCAGTCTTAGCTTCCACGGCTCCCATAGAACCATGGTCTACAGCCCCAATGCTATGTCTCATCGCTTTACCTTGTTCTCCAGCCCCAGCTGCCTCCTCCTGCCCTTCTGCATGTACAGGGTGGTTGGCACACTGTGGTGGAGACCCACAGGCCTCCATACTAAGATGGGAAGCTTTCTCTCTGGCAGTGAAGGTCTTGTTGGTCCTGTCCTACTGCAGGATCTCCAATCTCATCCTTCCTTCTCCGTTCTACTCTGTGATTTTACTGGAGATTGTGTGGATGGCCTCTGCTCTACTGTGATAAACACCCTGACCAAGAACAACTTGGGGAAGAAAAGGGTTTATTTGGCTCACACTTCTGTTACAGTTCATTACTGAGGGGAAGTTAAACAAGAATTCAAGTGTCTAGTGGTGTAATGTCTGTTGTCAAGAGCAGGAGGTAATGAATACACCAATGCTGTCTTCTGGCTTGCTTACTCTTATCTGGCTTTCTACTTGTCTTGTATAGTTCAGAACCAAGCCCATGAAATAATGCCACCCACATTCAGGATGGGTCTTCTTATATTAATTAACATACAGACATATTCATAAGCCAGCCTAATCTAGCCCATTCCTCAACTGAAATTTTCAGATGATTCTAGTTGGAGGCAAGTTAACATTTAAAACCATCCAACACAGTCCCTAAGGCATAAATAAAGGAGTGCATGTTTACTGCTTTTAATTGGCATTCCACGGGTCCAGAATCATGTGCTGCCTCTGTGGTCTTCTCTAACACCAGACTCCAGGTCATTCTATCTTCTGCTCTGGCAAGACACTTCCTGGGGTGCTCTTCTTTCTTAGTCAGCTCTGCAAACTCATTTCCTTGGTATTCTTGTTGGAATCATCTTAGCTCAGCCTAGTCTGATGTTCTCAAAACCTGCGTTGAGGTGATACTGCCATCCAGGCCGAGGCTGCTGCCTGCAGACAGGAAGCCCTGGGATGGGAGTTGAGGGCAAGAGAGGAACCTCTCTCAGCCCCACTATCCTTGGTGTCCTCAGTGCTGATTGCAGAGGCAAAGCCTTGGTGTTTCTGCTCACACTGGGCTGCTGGTGACTGGCAGAGACTGCAGCTGCTTACCTGCATTTTGATTGTGACTAGAGTGGTTCAGGTATGCCCATGGTCCTTTGGAGGGTGCCAGAGCCTCCCCCATTCCCACCCCACTTTCTCCACACCACTGTCCGTGTCTGTTGGAGCCCACTGAGGTTTCCTAGTGGCTTTACCCAGCAGGACTGCATAGGAGGTTGATTGGACCACAGGCCTGAGTGCCAGGTATCTGGAAGGGTCTATACTTGGTTGTATCTAGCAGGGGGAGGTCTTTTTGACTTGCTCTTTGGCATTGTTCTAAAAAGCCCTTTTGAATAAAGTTCCAGGCTGGTGGATAAGGATCCAGGCCCTCCAGAGGCTATCCTGTGTTTCTATCTGTTTCTCTCCCCTCTATATTTCTAAGTCTCTTATCCCTCCCTCCTTGAGAGTCCCTGGGGTAAATAAATGTGGGAGCTTCTCTCCCACACATGTCAGTGTGAAAAGGTGCACTTCCACATCAGCTGAAATATTTGAAAACCTAAACAAAATAGGGGATTATAAATTAACCTAGCTTGAATTACACTTACAGACAGGGGACACCTGTTCTGCTCCATTCTATGCCACAGTGGTGCAACCATTATTTCATTGGCTTGCAACAAGTATGGGATGATCAGATACCATGTGTTTGCTGTGAGCTCTGTCAGGACAGACACACTTGTGTATTTACACAGTTCTAGAATTTATTGAATAATAAGAAATTCATAAGTTATGTCCTCTTTGTTGACCGTAATTCACTAAGTACATGACTTTTTTTTAATGCTTGTGTCCATTAGCGATCACAGATTTGTTCTTTCATTCCAGTTTAATTGCTAATATTAACTTGCAGACCACCCATTATACTACTACTACTACTACTCACACACACACACACACACACACACACACACACACACACACACGTTATAGAGCAAGAAGGGGTTAACGAGGCTGTAGGGTTAGATGGCTATGCTCAGACTCTCCACGGGGAAGGCAGAGAGCTGATTCTGATGCTAGAGCAAGTCCCTATAGCGGACTGAACAGACTCTTTACAAACCACAGAATAGAGGTCTGGTGCAGGCAGTTTTGAGTGTCAATTTGAAGGAGGCTGTGAATCCTGGGTAGGAGAAACTGTATGTGAGTCTGAGCTCAGGAGCAGTGGCCTGTCACTGTGGCCATTTTCCTGTTGGATGATCACAACCAGTCAGTGGGAGATGGGTCAGCTCCTTTCATACCCTGAAGTGAGTGAGTGGGTTACATGTCATGTGTCTGGGCAGATTTGATACATTTCCTTACATAATTATTTATTGGGACAAATAAATTATAAATTTGTGCCTCAGGGTGTGTGGACCATTGTTTACTTGGAAACAACATGTAGAGGCATGCAGCCTTGGCACTTATGGCCATAATGGTGTGTGTCAGGTCAACACTAGTGCTCTAATATATAAACTTAAGGACAGAAATCGCATGATAATTTTAATAGATGAAGAATAAGCCTTTTAAAATAGGTTAAGATTAATTTATTTGGTGTGTGTCTGTGTGTGTGTGTGTGTGTATTGTGTGTGTGCCCACACACATACAAATTATGTCAAATTATTGCTCTTTGGAAGTGACATGATAATATGCTTAAAAAAAACCTCTAGAGGCACCACAAGAAAATGCTTATATTTAATGAACACTTTTTAATAAAGTGGCAGTATACAAAATAAACAAACAAAAATCAATGGTTTTCCTACAGACCAATAGTGAACTTACTGAAAATAAAGCAGGAAAAATAATCTCATTCATCTCTGTGGGTCTATGGAGTATAGCTTGGTTAGTATTTACTTAGTGACTAATATCCACCTATAAGTGAATACATACCATAGTTATCTTTCTGGGTCTGGGTTACCTACTCAGGATGTTTTTGTTTTGTTTTGTTTTGGTTTGGTTTGGTTTGGTTTGGTTTGTTTTGGTTTGGTTTTGGTTTCATCCATTTGCCTGCATTTTCACAATATCATTTTAAACAACTGAATATAACTCCATTGTGTAAGTGTACTACATTTTCTTTATCCATTATTCTGTTGAGGGACATCTAGGTTGTTTCCAGTTTCTGGCTATTATGAATAAAGCTGCTATGAACTTGGGTGAGTAAGTATCCTTGTGGTAGGATGGAGCATCCTTTAGGTATATGCCCAAGAGTGGTATAGCTGGGTCTTAAGGTAGATGGATTCCCAATTTTCTGTGGAGCTGCGATATTTATTTCTTAGTGGCTATACAAGTTTGCACTCCCGTCAGCAATGGAGGGGTGTTCCCCTAGCTCCACATCCTCAATAACATGAGCTATAACATGTGCTATTGATCTTAGCCATTCTGACAGGTGTAAGATAGAATCTCAAAGCAGTTTTGATTTGCATAAAGAGGAAGGGTCTGGGGGGTGGATGCAGGGATCTTCCTGGGAGGGGAAAATAGAATAGATTTTATAGGTGGGCTGGAGGTTGGGGGGAATAGGGAGATCAGGTTGCAGGGGAGATGGGTTGGAGGGAGAGAGTGTGGGGAGAGACCGCTGGAATTGGGGGACATTTGGGATGTGTGGCATGGAAACCCAGTGCAGTGGAAACTGTGTAGAACCTATGATGATCCTAATGGGGATTCCCACTAATAGGGGATATGGAGTCTCAACTGGCCATCTTTTGTAGCCAGGTGAGGCTTCCAGTGATGGGACTAGAGTGCATTCAATTGACTTGTTGGTGAAGGACGTCTCATGGAAATCTCCAAACAACCCAGGCTGTTACTAAAACAAAAGACTGCTATCCCATAACTGACAGCAAGGTCTCATTGCTGAAGAGAACACCCACACAACTCACTGAGCATGGAGAAGTTGAGCTGGTGCCTGCATGGAGCCCTTACCGATATTTGTTAGTCTCTTTGATGGAGGAAGGTACTCTGCAGGCTACTGAAAGAGAAACATGGACACCAACCCAGCCACAAAACCTTTGACCTACAATCTGTCCTGCCTGAAAATATGCTGGGACAATGGTGGCACAGAACGTGCGGGAATAGCCAACCAATTGTCTGATTTGACTTAAGATCTACTCCATGAGAAGGAGCTCATACCTGACACTGCTTGGATAATCAAAAACCAGGAACTAGATAGCTCAAAGACCTAGAGTAAAGCCAAACGTGGCTGGTCAAAAAATAAACAAACATACAACAGCAACAACAACAATAACATGATTCTTAATGACATTCTGCTATACTCATAGATCAGTGCCTTATCCCGTCATCAGCAGAGAGCCTTTCTCCAGCAGCAGATGGAAACAGATGCAGCGACCCATAGCCAGACATTATGCAGAGAGAGAGGAGTCTAAATGGGAGGTCTCTATCAAATCTTTCCTAAGAAGAGGAGGTGGAAGATCCTAGGAGCCAGAGGGGATGGAAGATAGCAGGATAACAAGACCCTCTGAATCAACTAAGCAGGGTGCATATGAGCTCAGAGAGACTGAGCAGCAAGGACAGGGCCCACATAGGTCTGCACCAGGTCCTCTGTGTATGTTTTATAGCTTTTAGCTTAGTATTTTTACAGGACTCCTCACTGTGAGAACAAGTGGTCTCTGACTCCTGTGCCCACTCTTGGGACTCTTTTCCTCCTGCTGGAAGCTGTCATGTCCAACTTGAAAGTGATAGTTTTTGCTTTATCTTATTGTACTTTATTTTATCATGTTTGGTTGCTATCTCTTAGAAGCTTGTTCTTTTCTAACAAGAGACAGAAAGGGAGTAGATCTGAAGGGGAGGGGAGGTGGCAAGAAACTGAGAGGAGTAGAGGGAGGGAAAACTATAATAAGGATATATTGTATGAAAAAAGAATCTATTTTCAATAAAAGAAAAAAAGGGAAAAAATCTCATTCACATTATTTTAAATAACAAGTTCTAAGAATAAACCTAACCAAATAGGTGAAGGCCCTCTACAATGAGAACTTGGAAATACTAAAGAAAGAAGTGAAGAAGACATTGGAAGATGGAAAGGCTTCCCATGCTCATAGATTAGCAGGATTAATATCATGAGAATGGCTGTGTTACCAAAAAGCCATCCACAAATCCAAGGCATACTTCCAAAAATTTGGATGACCATCTTTCCCAAAGCAGAAAAATAAAAATCTTAAAATGTGTATGGAAACACGAACGACCTTGAATAGCCAGAGCATTTCCAAATGGAGCATACTGGAAGCACTACCATCACCAATCTCAAGTTACACCTCAGAGCCATAGTACCCAAATCAGCACGGTGTTGACTTGAAAGTCGGCCATGCTCTAATGAAATGGAATAGAGGACCCAGAAATAAGCCCACACAGCTACAGTCACCTTAATCTTTGACAAAGCTGTCAAACACATACACTGGAGAAGAGACCTTAAAAAGTGCTGAAAAAAAAAAAAAACAACAGGAATTCTGCAGTTGGAAAAATGAAACTAAGGGGACACATTCTGTGCACAACCCAGCAGGTCAAAGACCTTTATGTAAGAACTGAAACTCTGAATGTGCAAGAGAAAACATAGGCAAAACTCTTCAAGTTATAGACACAGGCAAGGGATTTTTGAAAAGGACCCCAGTAGCTCAGGAAGAATTGAAAAATGGAATTGCATGAAATTAAAAGGCTTCTGCACCACAAAGGAAATGACTCTGTGGCAAGAAAGCATTCAAAACGGGAGAAACTCTGTAAAGCACACATCTGATTGCCATCCGAATTCTATAAAGAACTCAAATTATCTGATCGATAAGTGGAGCGATTAATTGAACAGACAGTTCTCAACAGAAGAAATAAAAATGTCAACCATTATTTGAAAAAAATAGCCAACACCCTTAGCTATCAGAGAAATGTAAATTTAAACCACATCAGTGATCCTATCTTACCCTAGTCAGAGTGATTATCATCAAAGACAATAAGTGATAATAAAAGGGACCGCTATACTGTGGGTGGGGGTATAAAGTGGTACAGCTGCTATGAAAATCAGAATACAGATCCTCAAAGATTAAAAATAGGTCTACCCTGTGACCCAGCTACATCATTTCTGAGTATGTAATTGAAGGACTCTAAATCAACACACAAAAGGGATATTTCACACCCATATTTATTATTATGTAATTCACAATTGCAAGATATTGTTCTAGCCTAGATGTTCACCAGTAGCTGATGAATGGATAAACACAATGGGATACATACGCACAAAGTTGCCTGCAGCCATAATGAAGAATGAAATGATGTGTTTCACAAGAAAAGTGATGGAACTGAAGGCCATCATGTTATGCAATCACATTTTCTCTTGCATGCAGAATATATGTGTGTGTGTATGTGTGTGTATGTATATATATATATGCATGTGTAATATGTTTATAATAATATTGAAGTGGAAGAGGGATTATGAGAAAAAAGGAAGAGGTCTAAAGGTGCAGTGGAGGGAACAAGAGAGAGTAATGGGGTAGAAGAGACAAAGCATCGCCTATATGATACATGCCACCTCTCTCTCTCTCTCTCTCTCTCTCTCTCTCTCTCTCTCTCTCACACACACACACACACACACACACACACACACACACACACACACGATACCATTTGGTAGGGATGTGGGAAGGCAAAAGCCCTCGTTGCTTTCTAAGATGGAGTAATTATAGGCCAGGGGCAGCTCGCAGCTGCTGTTTGATGGAACAAGTGGCCCAGAGCAGGCCCAGGCTGCTTTCCTCAGGTACAAACCTTCTTTACCACCTTCTCTACATTCAAGCAAAGGTCTCTCCTACCTCAGCCTTAATTCATTAGGGCTTTTGCTTCTTTGTAGGACTTAAGTTCCCAGAACAACTTAAGTGCTAAATGGAGAGGAGGTCCATAGGGGAAACTGAGTCCAGAACTGAGTTAGGGGCAAATGAAAGACTGGGGCCTCTGAGAGCCATAGCCAGATGGGGGGTTAGGTTAGGTCTCTTGGCAACTCCTCAACACCTAATCTATACAGGACACAAAGCAAGAGTGGCCATGGAACAAGGAAGAGTCTAGATTTGCATGATCTGCTCATGGGCTGCACTGGAGGGAATATGTAGGCTTGAAGCCTTAGCTGGGGCAGGCCCATGGGAGGCTGACTATTGCGCAGGCCTTGGAACAATGAACTTTTAGGGGGAGTTTTCATTTGCTGAGTGGGACCCACATGGACCTGGAAAGAACTGTGTTGCTCAGAAAAAATAAGAGACTGAGAGTCCTCCACAGGCCTTTTCTCTCATCTCTCTCCTCCTGTAGCCTAGTCTTCCTTCTGAGCAAAATAAGTGCTTAAAGAATGTCGTTTTGAAGAGTCACAAATCACTAACCCTATAAGGGGACTGCTTCTGTCTTTAATTGTATTCGTTCTTTTCTGATACCTACCATTTGTGCGGCTAGAAAAGGAGGAAGTCAAAAGTTACACAGTCCAGTGCTCCAGTTTCAACCTGTTCCAGAACTCTGTCCTCTTAAACACTCAGCAGTTCTGAGTATCAACACAAGAGTACACAAAACTGGGCTAATTAACATTGTGTTAGAGAGGAGGGAGCTTACTAGCCACACCCTAAGCCTTAACACTCCCCAGTATATACAAGTGTTTAGCAGTTGCTGAGGGTGGGTGGGGAACATGGTATGGGAAGGAGAAATTTCCTTTGGTAGTGTAGCCACCTATACATTGCCCACGCTTCCCTAGGTAGCTCACCAGTTCACCAAGCTAGACCGACTGGCATTGTTACCCTGATCTGTCGCTGATGTTCTCTCTTGAGTTTCATGTCTTCCCAAGAAAAGCTAAATGACATCCACCATGCCCCTCTCCCTGTTAAGCAAGGAGAGAATCAATGCGTCCTTGGCTCTCTCTTCTTTGTCCACTCTATCTCCAAGCAGTCTCATTTTTGCCGTGAACTCTGACAATTTAGGGGTCTCCAGTGCAGCTTAGGACATCCTACTCACCTACACCAACACTGTTTCTTAACTGTTTGATTCTACTGGAGCCTCACTAGATGATTTTTACAAAGGAACTACATTTGAAAATAAGGATCGACTCTGGGTCCATGTCTCCAGAGAGAGACACACAGAGTGTAAACACGAAGCATGGGAGACTGATTCAACATCCATCTCTCTGATGGCGGGCTCTGGGACAGAAATAGAAAGACTAGGGATTGGAGTAACTGGGGATGGCGTTCTCAAAGCCCAAGTAAACAAAACCGTCCCTGATCTCGGCACAGTCTCTCTTTTAATCTACGTTGTTTTCGGGTACACAGCAAACCAGAGGAACAGCGGGTCTTGTGACATGCTTTCTCCTGATTTGTTTTCGTGAACCTCATCCTCTGCTGTGGCTTGGCATTTATTAGCAGCTGACGATGAGTTCTCGGCCTCCTTTCCACTCGGGAGTGGTGCACTAGCCGTTTCTCTTTTGTGGACGACAGGTGCGTGGAAGTCACATCGGAAGAGAACGGTTTGTAGCAATCAGGCAAATATTCTCCACAGGTGGCAAGGGGCGTAGGCAGCTTAGTGACGTCACAGGGTTGGGATCAAAGACCACTTCAAAGACCTTAGTCTGTAGTAGAACAGTCAGTCAGCTTTCATTTGGGATTCTGAGAGGAATGGGGAGCATTACCCAGGGAGAGGACTTTTGTAAACGTTTCGCATTCGTTTCTTATGAACACACATTAGAATTCAAATTCAATATTTGTTTAAAGCCCAAATTCTGCTGACAATTTTCCTTTGGAAAAGGCTTGAACAAAATGACTGGATGTGATTTTATTTATCTGAACTAACATGGCCTGGTGCAATTTGAGAGAAAAGTCCCCTTGGTTCTCAGCTTTTTCTGTCACCCCAGTGATCCACTGTTTGATTTCTAATAGCCAATCTCTCTGATTTTCTCAGTTTTTTTTCCTTTCGTTTTTTTCCTTAAAATATTCAGAATAACAGGCAACGGTAGAGTGGGGAGGGTTTTATGCCTCATTCTAGATGCGGACATTTAGCATGTTATTTGGTTAAAGACGTTCATAAGAAAGAAACACCTTTACGGACGAGATTTTCTATGCCCAAATTCTGACCAGACACAGTAAACATATTATTCCTTCCTTTCTGCATTTTTAAGGCACTAAGAGATGCACTGAACCATTTGTTACAAGCATGGCTACAAAGGGTCTGAAGACCGAGCAGGGCCTGGATGTTCTCAATGGATGGTTAATTTGTCTTTCTCATGTACAGCTCTGACTTAGTTTTGTTTTTTACAATATGGTAAGAGGTGGACACCTCCATCAACTCTAACAATCAAATTTTATTGGTGAAATTATTAAGGCAACTCCACGTAGTTAAAAGGGAGGTTTATTTTGTGGGGTAATTTACAAGGGAAGGGACCGTTTACAGGGTCTGGGAAAGGTGTAGCGCAGTCCGGCGGTGTTCTCTGGAGAACTCTGCTTGGTCTACCTCCAGTGTCCAGGGTCCAGGAACCAAGAGAGCTGGCCCATCCAGATCTCAGGTCTTCAGGGTCCTCTCTCGGCCCCACCTTGTAGGCGTGACAGTTACTGAAGCCTCAATGGGGGTGGTACTTCCAGATCAAAGCTGGAACGGCTACCCACTACAAAATTTCTGTCTCTAAAAGGGACTTTAGAATAAAAGGGGTCTGGTATTTACTAAGCGGGCAATTAGGACAAAACTTATTATTCAAGGAAGTTTTAAAATGAGCCTTTATTGGCTGCTATCGAAAGTGACTGTGGACGTTGTAGCAGGTGGGAGGTGACAGCCGACAGTATAACTAATGGCGAATTAGGAGCACTCATTGAGAGCTACTCAGGGATCTATGGAATCTTTCATTTCATAGCAACCAGATCTGTTGAGTTTTGCTTTAAGGCATTACAAGTCAGGAGAGAATTTTATATACTTTATGGTGAAATCAACTCTAGTGGCCATTTCCATTATCAGTCAAACTGTGAGGGACTGAAATAGTTGGGCGACAAAACCTGACAGCGCTGTGCTGAAGGCGTATTGAGGAACTCATCTCTGAATCTAAACTATTTAGAGGAAATGTTAAGAAATGAATTGTCATAAAATACTGTTTGATTTTACTTAAAGAAAAACTGAAGAAATTACTACACTATACCAAATTCAAGACCGTTCATGTACATTTCATTGAGTGAGCAACACTCCTCCCCTATTGGGGAACCTATTGTGTCTGTTTCATGGAGGTAAAAGTGTGAATTATAAAATGTAGTACATTGTATAGATAGCCTGGCAGCCTGGCACACACTCTCTTATGATAAATCTGGTGACCTTTCAACTTGACACAAACCTAGACATAACCCGGGAGGAGGGAATCTCAACTGAGGAACTGCGTCCAACAGCCTGGTCTGTGGACGTGTCTGTGGGCCATGCTCTTGGTTGCTAACTGATGTAGGAGGGCCCAGCCCACGGTGGGTGGTGTCCTTCTTGGGAAGGTGGTCTTGGGCTTTGTAAGAAAGGTAATTGAACAAGCCAGAGGGAGCAAGTCAGTGACAGCATTCCTCTTGTGATTTCTGCTTCAAGCCTTGACTTCCCTCAATGATGGTTTGTAACCTAAAAGCCAAATAAACCCTTTCCTCTGCAAGATGCTTTTGGTCAGTTTTTGTTGTTGTTTTGTTCTTGTTTTTGTTTTTGTTTTTAATCACAGCAACCAAACTAGGACAGATACTAATTCTAGGGCAGTTTGCCAATAGCTAGATTTTTTTTCACATTTTATTGGCTTTTTAAATACAATGTATTTGATTGTATTCTTTTCTCTTCCCCAACTCCTCTCAGATCTTCCCCCATATCCATCCAACTTCATATTCTTTCTCTTTCTCAGAAAAAAAACAAAAACAAAAGCAAAATAAAAACAAAGAACATGCACAGAAAAACATGGAGTCCCTCTTGTGTTGGCCAACTATTTCTAGGTGTTGGGGAGGCTTTAGAGTGTAGTTGATATACCCAGTATCACTGTTGGAAAGAACTTATTTTTCCTCTCCCAGCAGGTATCAATTGTAAATAAATTCTTGGTTGGAGGTGAATCTTTGTGCCCACTTCTCCTTCTCTTTGCTGGGATTTTGTCTGGCTTGAACTTGGGCAGGTCTTGTGTGTACTGTCACAGTTTCTATGAGTTCATATGTGTATCAGGTGTATTGTGTCTGGAAGATGCTATTTCCTTGGGATCATCTACTATCTCTAGCTTTTATAATCTTTCTGCCTCTTCTTCCACAGAGATCACTGAGTCTTTAGGGGAGGGACTTAATAAAGACATCTAGTTAGGCCTATTGTGCTCCAAGGTCTCTCATTCTCTGCATATTGTCCAGCTGTGGTCTCTGCGTTAATTACCATCTACTGTAAGCAAGAGCATCTCTGTTAAGGGCTGAGTGATGCCCTAACCTATGGGTATATCAATATGTCACCAGGGGTCATTTTATCACTATGCTCATTTAGCAGAATGATAGTAGTAAGTTCTCCCCTATGGCCATGACCTATCTATTCTCAGGCTCTTGGCTACTTTAGAAGTTTCCAGTATGGCTTCTATCTCATGGAGTGGTCCTGAATCCAATTTTTTTTTAAAAGTGTGGTTACTCCCATAACATGTGGGCCACTTTTGTACCAGCACACCTTTCAGGCAGGTTGCTTGCTGTAGGTCACAGGATTTATATGTAGATGATATTTATGATTACATTTCTCCTCTAGGAGCACACAGAGTACCATCCAGCACCCTAAATGCTAGTCAGTAGGGGTGAAGCTTCTAGTTGGGCACCACCAGCTCAATTTCTTCATCTTTGATGACAAAGTAAGTGTAGTCTTCAACATTAGGACCTTACTATAGGTTGTGGAGTGTAACCACTATCATTAGCAATGGCTTGTGATTTGGGGGTATTGTCTATGAGGCCCCTTTGGCTGACAACTCAAGATGTAACCCATTCCTGGTACTGGGGGCTTTACTTGGTTGCATAAGATTTCTAGTTGGGGCATTGCCTTCCCTATTATATGGTAGCTCCATTTAAATTCCTTTCATATCTTTAAATACTTTAGGAAGTGTCTACAGTAGTAGGTTTTTCAAAAGGCTTTTAGAGTTAGTTGTCATTCTCCATATTTCCTCCTTTAATCTGCCCCCCTCCTCAAATCATCCAAGAGAGGGGACATATAACATAGTGCTATAAAGAGATAAAGAAGAAACCAGAATAGGAGGGAAAATATTTTAAATTTATATGTCTGTATCTGTGTATATATGACGTGTGTGTGTGTGTGTGTGTGTGTGTGTGTGTGTGTGTGTGTGTGTACCTGAAGAGGCCTGAAGTAGGCATCAGAGCCCCTGGAGCTGCAGTTACAGGAAGTTATGAACCATCCAACATAGGTGCTGGGAACTCCCACCCTCTGGAAAAGCAGCAAGTGCTCTTATGTGGTGAGCCATCTCTCCAGTTTCCAACTACCTTTTAAATTCTCTGATTCTCAAAATATATGAGAAAGATGTATTCTCTGACAGACTCCTGAGAGCAGAGGTTATGCTTTACGTATTTTTATAACACTATCTAGTATACATGAGGACTTTCTCATGCATTGTTCAGTTTGCTAAGTACTTTATTACTTTATCTCATCTAGTAGAGCCCCAGTTCTCAAAGATTGGGGGTATACTATTTTGACTCTCCCCTCTTCAGAGATGAAGAAACAGATTTAGAGACAACCATGGTCACAGATATCTGGAGTTCAGATTCGAGAGTCCGACTTTTCATAAAGGCCCATGTACAGAACCTTTTTGAGTAATAGTAAGGGTTAGTTTCCGCATCAACTTGCCATAAATTAGGATGATCTGCATAGGAAGTCTCAACTGAAGAACTGTCCTGATTGCCTGAAGTGGTGTGGGAAGACCCACAGCAACTGTGGGTGGTACCTTCTGGTAGCAGTCCAGATGAAAAGGAGCATGGCAGAAAGAAGGTATCTCACTGTTCGCTCGCCCAGCCTTCCTTCTTGCTGCTGAGCTGACTTACCCTCTTGCTGATGCTGCTAATTCCTTCAGTGTTACAGAACCAGCGTTCCCAGGCTTCCATGGTGGACTAAGGACCAGTGGCATCCCAGGAACGTCCAGGATTTTGGCATCAGATTGGGACTACTGAGGTACCCAGCCTTGTGTGACTAGAGAGTTGTCGGCCTCCTCAGTGAGAGACAGCCACTGTGGGACCACTCTGACTGCTGAGTCACCCAGCCTCAAGGACTGATTAACTACCAGGTCGTCAGCCTCTCTGACGTGATTCAGCTGCTAGGATTATTTTAATGTAAACTGACTTAATACATTCATATATATGTGTTCATCTCTTTGGTTCTATTCCTCTAGAGGACCTTGACTAGTACAAGTTCCACCCCATAGCCATTTGCACAGCAAACAAACAAATAAATAAATGGATGTGGTTTTTGGTTTTGGTAAAACATCACCCTATGGTGAGTATTTGATCTTTGCTAGAACTATCAACATATTCGAGAGTCAGCCAGAGATGTTCCAAAGCTACTTATCCAGAAATCAGAGCATTTTGCCCCAGATTGCCCCAGCCATTCACATTACTTGGCTGTAAGATGGGACTGTTATCTTTTGCAATTCAGCTGTAGAAGGAAGGTATATTAGTTACATTTTTGTTGCTGTGTGTTGTTGTGACCAAGGAAACTTAGAGAAGGAAGAGTTTATTTGGGCTAATGATTCCAGAGAGATTCCGGAGTCCACCACAGAAGCAAGATATGGACAGCACAGGAAGCTGAAAATTCACTTGCTTAAGTGCAAGTCGGAAGCAGAGAAACTGAACTGGACGTGGGGTGAGGGTTTCAGCTCTCAGAGCCCACAACCAGTGAGCTACTTCCTTCAGCAAGGCCACACCTCTTTAACCTCCCCAAACACCAACTGGGGTCAAGCATTCAAATACCAGAGCCCCTGGGAGACAGTTCTCATGTAAACCACCACAGAAATGATGGACGGAGTCTAGATCCTCTCATCAGAGGGCAGAGCAGCGAAGAAAACAATGCAGGATGATTGCCAGGAACAGGTTTTGTTTAACAGGTTTGCCAGGGTAGTGTAACTGCCCGTTTCAAACTTCTCTTTACAATTCACTCTGACAGAGAAATAGTCGTGATTCTGTAAGTGAAAAATCTATGTGTTTGCCAAAGGAGCAAAAAGGAAAAATGCAGGCTTGCCGACAATAAGGATCGGTTCTCAGATTTCTGTTTCCTTCCTTCTTTCCTTCCTTCCTTCCTTCCTTCCTTCCTTCCTTCCTTCCTTCCTTCCTTCCTTCCTCCCTCCCTCCC
>CABHPQ010159337.1:0-29289 GCA_902168405.1 Peromyscus aztecus
GGGGATGCAGAGAATGCCTCTGCAGACGAGGGTGGAGGGGAGAGATGAGGAGGGACTTGCCTTTAATAAGGAGATGTAGTGCATGCGCGTAGGGAGAGCTCTGCTTGGCAGCACAGAGGCTGTAGCTGATGACATATTCTGTCAGGACCCTGAGCAGGCCAGTGTAAATGCCTGAATGCTAACAATTCAGCATATAAAGTTGTGGTCGCCGGGCGGTGGTGGCGCACGCCTTTAATCCCAGCACTCGGGAGGCAGAGGCAGGCGGATCTCTGTGAGTTCGAGGCCAGCCTGGTCTCCCAAGCGAGTTCCAGGAAAGGCGCAAAGCTACACAGAGAAACCCTGTCTCGAAAAAACCAATCAATCAATCAATCAATCAATCAATCAATAAATAAAAGTTGTGGTCATAAAATCCGTCTATGTATTATATACATAACCTTTTACTCTTTATAGTGTATATGGCTGGCCATAATTTTGTGTTCTCCACATTAACACAACTTGTTATTTATTTATTTATTTTGAATAGTCTTATTAAACATTTAAACCTTTATCAATTTTTGGAAAAGAAATTCGAGGGCCAGGGATGTAGCTCAGATGGTGGAATACTTTCCTAGCATTTCCCACACAGACCCCAAATTTGATGCCCAGAACCACATAAGCCAGGTGTGGTGGTGCATGCTTGTAATTCTAGCAGCAACAGGAGCATCACAAAGATTTTTTTAAAAAATCGGACATGTATGGGTGTTTTGCCTGTGGGCATGGGTGTGTACCATGTCTGCCTGGAAACACCGAGGCCAGAAGAGGGCATTGGATCCCTCAGGACTGGAGTTACAAGTGGTTGTGAGCTACCAAGTGGGGGCTGGGAATCGAACCCAGGTCTTCTGGAAGAGTGCCCAGTGCTTTTAGCAGCTGAACCATCTCTCCAGTCCCCAGGATCATTAGTTTAAAGCCAGTTGGAGAGGCAGCCCAGGGTGCATGAATCTTACCTCAGTTACAGAAAATGAACCTAGCCTGTAATTTCCCCGCTGCTCCTGCAGTTTGTTAGCCACGCTCACGGTTTATTGTTTGCTTCCCCCTGTTCACTTCAGGTTCCGTTGTCTCGTTGTTTTCTAGTTTCTTAAGGTTGAGTTTCTGCTGAGTAGCAGTGGGTAGTCTTCCTCTAGGGCTCGGATCTGTCTAACCACACATTTGTGGCCCTAATAATCTTGCCATAGATCACTGCATCTCTCAGCCCTCATCTGAGAAGCTTCTTTTTCCAGGAAGGGGAGATAAACAGAGACCCACAACTGGTCAGGGAATTAAAAGAGTAGAACGCTCAGCTGTAAGTGGGACATTTAAACCACACCTCCTCCTCCTCCTCCTCCTCCTCCTCCTCCTCCTCCTCCTCCTCCTCCGAAGCTCAGCTCAGGGATGGTTGCAGAAAAGGGATGGGAAGATGGAAAGAGCCAGAGTGCAGAGTGACCGCAAACAGTGTTTTCCAGATAAGGCAGGGCAGCTCTACATGTGAAGTTACGGTATTTGTGATGGTAAGTGCAAGACCCAGAGAGGCTCAAGCCGGAAGACATCCAGTCTCTGAGGAGGAAAATGGTCAGGAAGTTCTAGCCCCTGCTATTGGCAGCCAGTAGGTGATGGGGAAGGGAGGTGTGGTTTTCTTTAAGCGTGTGATCCATGGTAGGGCAACCATTTTCCAGTGGAGCACATATCCCAGAGTATGTGGCCAGCAGAAATGGACTTGATGGATTTATGAAGAAGACTCACGTCAGGGTGGGTAGGGGAGGAAGAATGGGTCTGTGGGATGCTGGGGGAGGGGTGAAGAAGCACACTGTATGAACATTCCCAAGAACTAAATAAAACAAAGGAAAAATGCTGTTAATATTAGCATTTAAAATTGTAAATTTTCTAAAAGTACCATTTACTCTTGCTTTACAAGCACTAGATTTGTTGCATTTTAATTATTATGACAGTTTGAAAAATGTTTTAATTCCTCTGTAATTTTTTTGTGCTCATGTTTTATTCAAGAGTTCAGAGGATTCAAGATAAACATACAAAAATTTTTATTTTTGGTAACTAACAACAAATAAACCAAGAATACAATTAACCAAACAATTTTATTTATACTTGCATCCTGAAACTTAGTGGAACCCAAAAGAGCTTATGGTCTGTATATGGGAATTTGCAAAGTAATTATTTAAGATTTATTTTATTTAAAAAAATTGTTGTGTGTTTGTGTGTGTGTGTGCACACATATTTATGGGTCAGTGTGAGTGCAGCTATCCTCAGAGGCCAGAAAAGTAGTATTTGATCCCCTGGAGCTAGAGTTCTAAGTTGTAGTGAACTGCCTGAGATAGGTGCTGCGAACTGATCTTAGATCCTCTGGAAAAGCATACTTGTCTTAACAACTGAGTCATCTCTCCAGCTCCTGTAAAGTGTTTCCAAGGGAAACCTTAACCTAACAAAACAAGAGACAGTCCATGGTCATAGAACTGATGACTAAGCATTGTGAAGAAGCTGAGTATTTCCCTGAAAGCCATCTGCAAAGTCCCAAATCACAGTATTATTTTTTGTTTTTGTTTTTATTTTTATTTTATTTTATTTATTTATTTTTTTAGGAGACCTGAACACACAGCTCTTCAGCAAGCTCTAGCACTGAGCTGCATACCAGCCAGCCAACTGCCTGCTGACATGAAGATAATTCAAACAGGGAAAGAATAGTCTTTTAATTATTTTGTGTTTGGATGATTGGATATTGATATGCATAAAATAAGTGAATTTGGACCTTTATCTCATATTGCACCCCCAAATTAACTCAAAATTGATTATAGTTTAAGCAGGGGCACAGAGTCTTTTGCAAAACTTAGTGAGAATTTTGTAACATTGTGTTGGGCAAGGAGTTGCTAGATATGGCGGGTAAAATATGGTCTGCAGAAGAAAAAAAACCCATAAACTGAAAGCTTTGGTGTTTAGGAGGTTGGGGAGATGGCTTAGTTGGACCAAGCTTGAGGATCTGAGTTCAGTTCCCAGAACCCACAGGAAAAGCCAGTCATGGTCAGGGTGTTATGCCATCATATCCCAGTGATGGGGAGGAAGGGACAACCAGATCCCCTAGACCTGGCCAACTATCTTAGCCTAGTGAGTGAGTTTCAGGCCAGTGAGAGACTGTTGTCTCAAAATCAAACAAAACCCAAAACCAAACACAAAGGCAAGTGGTACCTAAAGAATAAAGATAGGGCAGTTGTTTTTTTACTTACACATACACAGGCACCATAAAAATTAGATGCACACACAAACACACACATATAAACACAAACATACATCTCTCTAAAAAATCCACCACACATGCACACACACAAATATACAAAAATACATGCATACATACATAAGCACACACACAAATACATACACAAATCTTTGACATTTAAAAGACTCCAACACAAGTAAGTAAGTAGTAAGTAAGTAAATGAAGAAAAAAAATAAATAAGTAAATGTCTCTAGAATGAACAGGGTAGATACAGAGGGTGAAAATGTATTCACCACTCATGTACTTGATGAAGGGTTTGTATACAGAACTTGAACTAGTAATAACAAGATTAATGGTCCAATTAAATGCTGGACAAAGGCTTTGAATGGACAATTCTCCAAGGAAGATAATCACAAAGCCAAAAAAGCACATAGAAAGACACTGGGCATCATTAGTCATTGAGGAAATGCAAATTAAACCCAAAATGAGGAAGTGTTTTCTGTGCACTAAAGGGTACAGAGGGCGGCACTGCCAAGGATGTGTGAGGCTGGACACTGAGGGCACAGCAGGGACTGTGGGCAGCTTTGTTAAAAGTTAGTTATAGAGAGGACCATCAAGATGGCAGTGGGCAAAGAAAGGCATTTGCCACCAGGCTTAATAACCTGAGCTCCATGGTGAAAGGAGAGAGTAGACACCTGTCAGTTGTTCTTAGACTCCTACGTATATGCCATGGCATGCTGGTACCCACCTCCTCACAAATCAGTTCTTGTAATAATGTTTTAAAGCAGTGGTTCTCAATTTTCCTAATGCTGGGACCCTTGAATACAGTTCCTCATGTTGCGGTGACGCCCAACCATAAATTATTTTTGTTGCTACTTCATAACTGTAATTTTCCTACTGTTATGAATTGTAATGTAAGTATCTGTGTTTTCCAATGGTCTTAGGTGACCCCTGTGAAAAGGTTGTTGGACCCCCAAAGGGATCGCAACCCTCAGGTTGGGAACCACTGTTTTGAAGAGTTATATATAGAGCCAGATAATTCTATTTCTCAAAATATACCCAAGAGAATATAAGTCCCCACAGAGATGAGTATGCAGAAGAGCACATAAGTATTATGTGAAAAAGGGATGATTCCATGTTTGCTGCGATTGTAACGAAAATACCCAAGCCTTGCTGCTTTACAAGTAAGTGTGTTATTTTCTCATGATTTAGAGGCTGCAAGGCCAGCATTCAGCTTCCTCATCTATTTTACCTCTGGTGAGAGCCTTCATGATGGTAGAAACACGGAGGAGAATTGGGAACAGACAGGCACTTGGAGAGGATTCACTGAGACCAACATGAATCCCTCCCAAGGTGGTTCCCCACTAGGGTCTTTAGGCCCTGCCACCTCAAAAGTATCATATGAAGATCAAGCTCCCAGAAAATAAACTTTGTGGGCACACCCTCAAGTCATGTAAAAACCAGAACAGGTCCCATGAGTGGAAACATTAACTGCCTATCTGGGTGTGTGGATAAGCTGACATGATGTTCACCCACACCATTGAACATGGTAACCCATGCTCTAGGATTCAAGGTGGAAGGGCCCAAAAGTCACCAGAAGAAACCAAATGCCACAGGGCACATATGCATGACTGTCTTGATTCATGACATGCAGAAAATGCAGGCTTATGGAGACAAAAAGCAGATGGGTGTTGGCAAAAGGCACCTAACAGGGGTGGATGTTGATGAGTTCAAACAGTCTTGATGAATGCATGATGTTTTAAATGGGGTCATGACTCATGCTTGCACAACTCTGCCAGTAGTGAAATAGATGGACTAGAGAGCTGGCTCAATGATTAAGAGCATTGGCTGCTCTTGCAGAGGACCTGGGTTCGATTCCCAGACCCACATGGCAACTCACAACTGGGTGTGCCTCTAGTTCTAGGGGATCCAATACTTTCTTCTTTCATGTATGGACACCAGGCATGCCATGCTTCACAGACATACATGCAGGCAAAGCTCTCATACTTATAAAGTTAAAACAATAAATCTTTAACATGTGGAGGGAGAGAAGACATGACTGTTTAAAGCTAAACTTTTGTGATTTATTTTAAGTATTAAGTTCTAATTTAATCTTTTTCTATTCAGATAGCTCCCAATGAAGGATTTCTATGTTGAGATATTTTTTTTTCAGTCCTGAGAATCATTTATGTTGCTCACCATCCCATGTGCTCTGAGAAGGATGTGTGCAGTGACTATCATTTTCTCTAAATACCAAATTACTTCCCTGTGATTGACAGTCCTAATCAAATCATTCTGTATTTGGTGGTTTTCTAATTTGATATATCTTTAAGGATTTAAGTGCATGTGAACACAACTGAACTATGTGTTAATATATGTGGGTGTGTGTGTTGCACACACTCGGAGGTCAGAAGAGGGTGCTGAGTATCCTTATCCAGCACTGTCTGTCTACTCCTTTGTGGCAGAGTCTCTTCTTGAGCCTGGGGATTGGGTTTTCTCCACGGGGCTGGAAATCAGCAAGCCCTAGCTGTCCTTCTGCCTTCTTCCCTCTGGGAGCTAGAATTAAAAGCATGTGCAGTATGTCCGGCTTGCATGGTCACTGGGATCTGAACTCTGATCCTCATAACATCACAGCAAAGTCTCTTAACCGCTGAGCCATTGCTTCAGCCACTTGATTTTGTTTCTCTTACATAGTCTATCAACTAAGAGACAATTTTTTGCAGTTCTGCTTCCAGGGGTGGCTTTTTTCTATGTGTGCTGTCAGCTGTTGCAGGATGGTTGCTGGGGACACTTGTATGTGCTGTGATGTCTTTGTGAACCATTGTGGCTTTTATTCCCAAGAGAGTTCCCTTTATATCTGTAGTTGCAATCTCGCCTCTGATTGTATTCATTCATACACCACCCTAGGCACACCAGAATTATTCTGTTTACAGTTTTTATGCTACATTACCCCCCCCACTTTTTCACCCTTCAATTCTTTGTTTTTATGTTTTAATATATCCTCTTATGAGTAGTCAGTGAAACCTTGATTTCTTTTATGGATTCTAATTGTTTCTGTCCTTTAATTGGGGGTGTTATTTCTTGCTTATAGTTTGCATAACCATCAACATAATTCAATTTAATGTTTCCTTTTTGTTTTGTCTGGGTTCCATTCCTCTATAACTACTCTCCCATCTTTCTTTATCAAATCTATTTTAGAATTTCATTGTGTTTCTTTGACTGGCATTTTGTTCTATTTTTGTGAAAGTATGGGTTTACAAGAGCCTAGGGCAACAATGTGTGCCCTGGACTTCCCAGTCTTTGAGCATTCTTGTCAACCTGTTTCACGGTGTCTTAGAGCCTTGCTGCCGTATCCCTCTGTGGTCACCTCCCTGTGCCTGCTGTGGTTCTTGGAATGTATTTTACAGCACAGTGCCTTATTAAGGCCACAGTCAAAGTCCATTCAGGAATTTCTTCTTGCGGCCACAGCCCTCAAGAACTTGCTCCTTTGGTGGGTTTCACTCTGTGTCTACTTTCAGGCTTACTTTAGCACTACCCTAGCTTCTGGGTGTTCAGGACAGCTAAGTCCATCACCTTTCATGTGTCCACACTCATCTCACTCCCACTTCTGAACAGCACTTCCCTGGTTAAGAATTTCTCTGTTCCCCACAGCGCTTTAGAGATGCCACTCAGCTGGCCTCTGGCCTTTGTGTTTCTGAGCAGAGGTAACATGGTCCTTCATAGCTTTTCCTCCAATTACTTTAGATGTCCTCATCCATGTTGCTTTGACATGCTGATTAGTGATATGTGTGGGGTTGACTCTGTCTGCAGTCATCCTACTGGGATTCATTAACACGTTTGAGTTTCATCCTTATCAAATTCAGAAAAATTTCAGCCATTAGCATGCACATCTGTGTGTATGTGCATGCATGCACACGCGCACATGTGTGTGTGTGTGTGTGTGTGTGTGTGTGTGTGTGTGTGTGTGTGTGCATGCCACACGATTAGCCCATGATCATTGTACCTTTGTATGGAGACCAGAGAATGGCTCTCATTCTTTAGGGGTGTCTACCTTGCTTTTTGAGACACATGCCTGGCACATGCTGGCTCATCAGCAAGCCATAGGCCTGTCTCCACCTCTTTAACCCTGGGATTACAAGTGCACCCCAGTGCTTTGCTTGTTTTGGAAATCAAATTTGGGCTCTTGCATGTTTAAGGTAAGAACTCCACCAAATGACTCAGCCATTACTTTGCACGATGTTTCCTCTTCCCCAGTTCTCTCTCCTCTCTTTGGAAGATCACTTACTGTGGATCTCAGGCCCCTTAGGGACTCAAGTTAGTTTTTCTATCTTGAGTCCTTATCTTCTAATTAGCGTCTTATCTTCTGGCTTCTACTACCTTCTGCAATGATCCCTTCCAGGAAGTTCAAAGATTCAGAGACCACACAGTTCCCTGGGAGTCTCTTTTGGGTTATCTATTTCTATTTCTTCATTGAGATCCCCACTTATTCTCTCATCATGGCCACCCTTCACTTTAAATCATGCTGCATATTGGACAGAGCTACGTGGAAGCCCTGGTTTGTTGCCTCACATCCAGACAACTCAACATCATTTCTCCTACTGATTTTTCCTGCTGCCTGGGGCAACTTCTACCCTGCTCCTGCTCCTGTCCATCTCTCCACAGCACTATGAACAAAGTGGGGGTGGGATATATTTCAGGGGGAGATTAACCGTTCCAAGGGTGGTGACTTTTATTATTTGTTCACTTTTTTCTGTTAATGTGTGTGTGTGTGTGTGTGTGTGTGTGTGTGTGTGTTCATGTGTATGTGTGCATGTATATAGAGAGGCCAGAGGTGGATGTTAGATTTCTTCTTCAACCACTTTCCACTTTATTTATTTATTTGTTTGTTTGTTTTTGCTTTTTCTAGACAGGGTTTCTTTGTTCTTAACATCTCTGACTGTCCTGGAACTTGCTTTGTAGACCAGGCTTGCCTTGAACATACAGAGATCCGATCTGCCTGCCCAACCACTGCCCAACTTCCACTTTATATTTTGAGACAGAATATCTCACTGAACCTGACGTTCACCAATCCTCCTGTCTTTGCCTCCCTTGGCCCATAATTACAGGTGTGTGCCCTAGTGCCCAGGTTTTTATGTGAGTGCTGAAGAGCTGAACCCAGGTCTTCATATAGTCAGTATCCCCCAATCGGTTTTTATTATGATGTCTTTGTTGTGCACAGCATTGGACTTCATGTAATGTGCTTTGCTCCCATTTATCTGCACATCCTTCTATACCTTCTTTGTGCTTTCTGCCTCATTTCTCCCCTCTGTTCACCTTGACATTCCTCTTCCATTGGCCTTCCATGTGATCCACTTCTACATGGTCCACTTCCATGTAGTGGTTTTTGGTCCTAGCATGCAGGAGTCAAAGAAAGATCCTACTGGCCCTGTGTTGAGGTTTCCCTGTTCTCAGCAAAATGCTCAGTGGTTCAGTGAGGTTTCTGTCTTGGCCAAGCTTTGGGTCCCTGGGTTTTCAATCACCTTGTAGTACTGTGGATTCTGTCAACCCTGATGATTTCCATGCCTGGCAGTTGAAGCCCAGTTCTGGTCCAATGACCCACTGCTCACACTTCCTTACCCTCTGTCTCTTTATTATAGACAGACTGGGTTTAGGGTGGGCATACCTCAAGGTCTCTATACCAGACAATGGCCTGAGGCAAAGTTGGATCCAGAGTGTCCCAGCCACTGTTTTTGCCTTCCCAGGAAGAAGGTTGTCTTTCCAGCCTTTTGTCTACCTGGAGCCTGGTGAAGACTATGGTGAGTGAAAGGTCTGCTTCTGGCTTATCATTGCTTGACCTCCTGTAATGGAAGCTGACACTGGAAGTGATGTTGACACGGCTCCCAATTCTGAGGAGTCCAGCAGAACTCCAGCATATCCAGAAGGCTCCATCGCTATTGCTAAGTCTAAGCCTGTCAAGCTCACTTTCTCCCCGTGATGTTTTCTCCTTGGAATTCTTCTGTTTCCACGTCTCCCTTTCAGAGCTCACATGGGCAGAGTGTAAGACCCATTTACACACCTTTCGGAAATATTCACCTGTCTCAAACTCAGGAGGACTTAGTTTTATATTTTCTTCTGGAACTCTCTTTGTTAATTTATTTACTTTTATTGCAGCCGCAGATATCTGTGGTACATCTGGAAATATTTACTGGGTGGTGTGAAGCTTGGAGGGAGGAGCATAAATATCTGTTGACTTTAGTTATGGAACTGAATGGTGGGCTAAAGAATGTTAGTCAGGTCTAGCTTAGTGAGCCAATGAGTTTGGATGAGGAGTTATGTATAGAATTATGGATAGGGGGTTATCTACAAGAGCATGGATATTCAAATGCAGCTGCATTACTTAAAAGCCCACCCCAGCCAGAAGACCACTCACAGAAGTTGCAGCCTTGGAATATCTTGCATAACATGGAGGCAGTTCTCCAGGTCAGAATATCCCCTCTCTAGCAATTGTTACTGCTTGTGCAACCTGGGGGAGGGGCTTTCTTAATCTTGTAAGTTTGCAGAGATTCCTGGGACTTGTATGCTGTGGAATAATCTTCTTGTACACTGTAAAGATTTGTCACTCAAATTGATTTAATAAAATGCTGATTGGTCAGTAGCCAGGCAGGAAGTATAGGTGGGTTGACCAAACTAAGGATGTTAGGAAGGAGAAGGGCAGAGTTAGGAGTCGCCAGCCAGACACAGAGGGAGCAGAGGATGAACATTCCATGCTGATAAAGGTACTTCCACATGGCAGAGCATAAATAAGGAATATGGGTTAACTTAAAATATAAGAGCTAGTTAGTAATAATCCTGAGCTATTGGCTGAGCATTTATAATTCATGTAAGCTTCTGTGTGTTTACTTGGGACCTGGTGGTTAGGATAGGAAATGTCAGTTTACACTTGTGTGTTTCATTTATTTACTGAGTCTTAAGAACCCCTCTTCAACTTAAAGGAAATATCCACACAACACTAGCTAGGATAGGGGTCACTTTGCATTTGGTTTCATTTTCACTTTGGAATCTCTGGTTTAACAGCCCCCTCTCTTGATCCAGCTGCAAGGCACTGCTGTATGCCTGATAGCTCAATGTGTCTATTCCTGCTCCTTTTGTTCCAATCTGAACCTGGGCAAGTCCTCCAGCTGTGGTTATGTAACCTGTCTTGACATCTGCTGGGGTCAGGTTTTCAGTTTGTTCATTTTCTTGGCAATCTCCTTGGCTATTTTTGGCCTTTTGTATTTTCGCATACCTTTCAGAAGAATCTTGTCAATTTTCATCAAAAAATCCCTAGTGAGTCACGGTGGGATCATGTTGAACATATATATATATCAGTTTGGAAAGAGATGACACTTCCCAGTGAGTCACCAGGAGCCTTAGGGGGGCAGCTTCTCATCTACAGAAGTTGTATTTATTTTCTGTGGCTAAATTCCATATGGGGCTGTCTTTGGCTTTCTTTAGATTTGTTTCTGGTTAGTTGCCTTTTGGTAATACTGGTGGTAGACCAAACAACCAGAACTAAACTGTCTTCATTTTGGTGGGTGCTAAAAGAGGGAGCTGCAGTATTTTTTTGTTAGGGCTATTTTTTTGGTTTTGTGCCATGAGTCAAATGTCTCTTCACAACTTAGCAATAAATTCTAGTTTTTCTGTAGAACCCTGGATTTCCTATGTCTACCTATTTGTTCTTTAATGTGAGAGATCCATGGACTCTATTTAATGAGCAAAGGCATTTATTTGGGGGTTAACTCACTATTATGGGAGATTTATTTTAGGGTCCAGGAAAGCTGAGCTATGTCCCATGATGATTTGTCTGGTCTAAGATCTCAGCATCCAATACCACAAGAAGGTGAAGAGAGAGTCACATACATGCATCCCAGGTCTTAAGGGTCCCAAGCCAGCATGCCCGAGGGGTATGTACTTCAAGGTCATAGGCAGGTGTAACAGTTACCTGCTGCCTCACTAGGGGCAGTGCTTCAAGGTCATTGCTAGAACAGCTCCCCACTACAGTCCTTCTCTTCCCATCTTTATCCTTCCAATTCTTTTCCTTCCTCCTTCACTGATCAATGTCTTTAGCACCATGTTTAACAGAAGTGAGAATAGAAAATAGAACAGTCTCTTTGTACTTAATGCCAAGATTTTCAGTAATTACCATTAGATATGAAATGTGTATTGGGGATTTTGTAGACAGAATTATTGGAATAATGATGGTATCACCATTTAATCCTTGTTTGTAGAGAGTGGTCAGTCTGAAAATATGTTAAAAATTTGTATCTGTGTGTGCATGAGTGTTTGTCTGTGTCTGTATATGTGTGTATTCATGTATGTGTATGTGTGGAGGGTGTGTATATATGTGTGTATATCTGTGTGTGCATACATGTGTGTAGTGTGTGCATATTTGTGTGGTATGGTGTGTGTGTATGTGTGTATGTGTTTTGGATGTGTGTGTATGTGTGTATGTGTATGTGTATGTGTGTGCTGCACAACTCTAAGCAGTTATGTAATCTGGCCACTTATTCCTTTTATTTTATGGGTGCATTGATTTATTCAAACATTTATCTGTTTTGCACCCAGGAACACCTGGCTGTGCTGTGTTTTGTTTACTGCCATCTTCTTCCTTCTAATCCTCTGTTTAGTGTCTTCACACCTATATTGAAGGAAAGAATTCCATTACTTCCTTGTAATATTTTGTTTTCAGGTGTATGATATTAATAAACTGGACTTAGACTGCCTGGCAGCTTGGGGTTCCCCTTCAACAGCTTTAGAAGATACTGTGTGGAGGGGACCTGACTTCCTCTATTTGGAGAAATCCTATTGTGAATTGCTTTTTATTTTATTTTTTGTCAACATTTTTGTTTTGTTTGTTTGTATGGACAGGTACCCAGGCAGTTGTTATGTAACAGACATGATTTGTTCAGTATATCTGGGACTACTAAGATTTTAAAAATCTATTCTTGACCATGTTTAGAAGATATAGCTTAAAGGTTTTGTTCCCATTTCACTGGAGTTTTCTAATTTATTATCTCAAAGTTGTACCTGCTGGTCCTCTCTTTTTTAGGAATTAAAGGAGCTGTAATGAATTGCCTTTTATCATACCTAAGATTGATACATTTTTTTTCTCCTGAGGCTTGCTTAGTTGGACACATCTCCTGCCTTTTCTATTGACCCTTAATTTTTTCTCTTCTTTTGTTTCAGTTTGAGCCATGCTTTCGTTCATTGACTTCTTTCTACTTGCTGACAGTGATTTGATCTTCATTTGCAAGATTCTTAAGAGGTGAGGCTAGGTCACCGGTTCTATTTATTTTTCTTTGTGCCTGCATTTACGATTGTCAATTTTCCTCTCTTATTTTGTTAATGACACATTCTGTAACAATTCTTGTGGTCATGAAGACCTTTGAGATTATAAGACGTACCTTGGAACTTTATAGCTTAATAAGACTATTTTTCCTAAACGAATATAATTTTAACTTTATTCTAAATACTTATCCTTATACCCACAGATAAACATAGATTTCACCTCTCATCAAAGACACTTCTTTTTGCAGCAGGTGGACACTGTTGCAGATATCTAATACTGGGCAAAATTTTTGGGGTGCCCAGCCTCATGTAATACATATACAGCACAATTTCTATACTGAAGGCTCAGGGAATACCTTGAGAGAGGTGACAGAAATATTTTAAGAGCCAAAAAAAAAAAAAAACTTAACTAAACTAAAAAACCATGACATTTGATGCTAGGTAGTGTTTTTAATATATGACTGGGAAATTACAGCCATGAACTCTCAACAGCATGGCCACCTAGACAAGACCTGCCTGGCAGCACTAGGTGACATGTCAGTGTAGATGGGGGAAATCTACAAGGCCCAGCCCTAAATGAAGAACTTTAGGCAATTAATAACTGCTGCTAGAAGCAGAATCATTCTTCCCTAGACCCCTCATAGGTTATTCAGTCCCAAGTAGTCTGCTCTAAACACATATACATACCAGCAGCACTAAAGAAACTTATCAGGGTGTGTGTGTGTGTGTGTGTGTGTGTGTTGCATATATACATACATATACACATATGTATGCATATATACACATATTAGAGAAGCAGTCATGAACTTGAGAAGGAGGTAGAGGACATGGGAGGGGTTAGAGAGGGAGAGAGTGGTATGTTAATGATGTAACTAGTACTCATATGAAATCCAAAAAATATTTAAAATTTAAATAAAAAGAACCAATCTGTTTCTCATACTCAGTAAACATAGCAATTCTAGGACCAAATTTGAAGCAGTGACCTTTGTGTGGTTGTGGTATACAATTGAGCTCTATGTATCACATGCCCAGTTATTATGAACATTGAGGACCATTGCTCCGTCTTCCTAAGGTTCAATGGGTGCAATGGTAGACACCTTCTCCCAACTCCTCGCTTTCTTCCATCTCATTTCACTCTCATTTTCCTTGTCTTTTCTGTAAGCTGTTGCTGTCTGTGTCAGAGTCTCACTGTGGGCAGTGGGCTGAAAGCCGTATCTCTGCTGGTGGATGCTGTAACACACATGCATTCCTTCAGTTCTGAAGGCTAGATCTCCAGAAAGAAATGTCAACAGGCCTGGGCTCTTCCATGGCCTTGGAGAACAATTCTTCCCAGGCCACAGGCCAGCTCTGGTGGTCTCTGGTGTTGCCTGGTGTATAGGGAGCTACCTTCTCTCTGCATCTTTTCATGTCACTCTCTTATGATTACCTGTGTAGGTCAGTCTAAATTTCCCCTTGTCTGAAGCATCCTGGCCATATCCCATGAGAGCTTACCCTAAACACTTCCTTACCCTAAACACTTCCTCAGACTTCATTTGTTCCTAAGAGGCCTTATTTCAGTTCAGATGGTGCCTACAGACACTAAGGGTTAGGAATCTTAAGGTGCACAGTGGATCCTAGAACATCCACTCCGTCAACTAGAACATCCACTCCGTCAACCTGACTTTCTCCACACTCTTCCTGCCTTGAGACCTGTCCTAGTCCCGTGACCAGCCTTCCCCTGGCGTGGTGCTTTCTTATGCAGACTGGCACTCAGGGTGTCCTCTCTGTGGGAACATCACTTGGCCTCACCTCCCTGCTCTAAACTGAGCCGTGCTCCTCTTTGTCTTCACACCACACCCTCCTCCAGGCACATCACGCTCCCTCCATTCATGTCAAGCTCCCGCCATTCCCACTACACCTCCTCTATGACATCAATCTCTTGAGCTTCCCGGCCCTGCTGACATTTATAGCATTATCTTGTCCCTGGAGGCAGCTCTCTGCTTGGCAACGTGGTTCCCTTGCTGTCTTCTGTGGTCAGGTTTCCTGGGCGTTTCTCTGATGGTTGTTTCTATAAAAATGGAATCTTGTATGCTAATGTTCTTGGTCTAGCACAGTAACTAGGCAGTGCTTTGATGAGTCACCAAGGAAAACTAGGTCAGTCCCTCTGTGGGGATCTGAGGAGCCTTGGTTCCTGGTGTGGGAATGGTGTGGCATATGCAAACCATGATGCAGGGTCAGTATACATGTGACTGTCCAGTGTCTCAGGATTCTTCCTTCTGATGATCCAGCAGGAGCCAGTCGGGCCTTCCCCAATCTTTGAGGAGATGTCCCAGAGTGAAGTGTTCTTGTTTCCTTCTCTCAGAGGAGCATGAGGGAGCTGGCACCAGTCCATGCCTTATTTCCCTCAGGGAAGATTCATGACATATTGAGGCAACAGGAAGGATGCAGGACAAGTGCAGACTGCTGCTAGGTAGAAGTGCTGTGTGTCAAGGCCGGTACAACTAGGACACATCAGGGGAGATCCCAGTAAGCAGCTGGAGCTTTGGAAAGGGACATTACAGGACACCAGTCAGAGCACCCTTGCTGCCCAAAGTAAGGGCACCAAATTCAGGAGCTAGCGGAGACATTGAATATGGGGAAAAGAGCAGAAAATTACGGAAATGTATCATTGTAGGACTGTCGCGCAAACTCCACTTGAGGAAGGACACTTCCATTTGTGAACAATCAGTGAGACAGGACATGGGATGCTGCAATGCTGCAGGTCAATATGGTTTTGGAGTTCAAGGTTTCTCAGATGGTTTGGTGTGTGTGCACCAAGATCTCCAGGTCCACACCCCATGCATGCATGCACGCTCCGTGCCTACCCGGGGCAGAGACAAGAAGCAGTGACTCAGCAGACCCACTGACCTTTCTGGCTGACCTTTCCAGTTACTGCCGCAGGCTGCCTTCCTTGCCGGCCCTGCGCAGGGACACAGGCTGCACCGTGCATCTTCTCGTCACATTCAGGCAATACACTGGATACGCTTTCAGGACACTGGGCTCTGGTATTAGTAGGCCAGCCCAGGGTAACCATCAAAACTATCAAAGTATCAATGGGATTTAAAGAGGGCTTCTCGAACTCTTTGCTCCCTCTGCTCTATGCTGGCAAAATGCTGGCAGGAGGTGCTCAGGGGGTGTGCCCAGCATCTGCCTTCACTGTGCATGCTCCCTTTTCCAGCAGCTTGCTCGCAGAGTTTGGCCACATTCCAGGTTCTTCTTTCAGGGCTCCCCCCAGTGTGGTGTCTGATAAGGGCTCAGAGATGCCTGCCTTGAGCCTTTCTCAGCAGCTGGAGGCCTTGAATGCAGTTCCCTAAAAGCTATCCAAGTTCATCTATTGCATTGTCTAGCCCGTTTGTCCTCCACTTAAGGCCCCCAGAAGCCTCCAGGTTCTTACTGTTCAGATGATTTTGACCTTCTGCAGGACAAGATCTGAGGTTAGCTCCTTAACCCCATCTCTCTGTGCACATCTGTGCCCAGTGAGTCTTCATGAGCCCTCTACACTCAAAACTTCTGGACAAACAAAGCTGAGCCCGGGCCTGGGGTCTCACAGGCTCTCTTCTGACTAGCACATGGCTACCTCTCTCCCACTGGATTTAAGTTTTCATTATCTTTCAGGAAGATAATGTGTGGGCAAGGGAGTCCACAGAGAGCTAAAGTGCCCAGTGGGATTCTACACTTGGAGGTTTTCTTTCCCATCTCAGGACCTAGGACACCTGTCAGAGCCTGCATTGAGTGGAGTCTTCGATGGAGGCACTTGGGTCTGCCTGTTACCATATCTTGAGCTGATCAACCCCCCCCACCAAAGGCAGTGAGGGAAGGAAGATACAGGGCTGAGGTGGAGAGTGGCCACTTGGGCATCTCACCAGGCATCTCAGTGGTCACATGTCAGGGTAGGAGGACAAGAGTATCAGAAAGTAACTGTAGCCATATTCCAGCCTCAGCATCATCAGGCCTATGAGTTCTGGCTTCTAGCTACAGGGAAACTTTGGATAAACAAGTGGTTATTGGGACAGGTACAGATGTACAGGCAAGTTTGAAAAGTTAGCATGATATGGAACTTATCTCTAAGTGCAACAAATATAGATCTGTAAAAAAAAATACTACTGTTACTCTGTTAATGGACATAATATTGAACTGCTGTTTAAATCATTCCTCTGGACCCATAGGTGAGTACAGCACTCAATCCTTACCAGAGAAGCTTCTTTGTGCAGAAGATGGTGGTTACGGCAGAAACTCACAACTGGTCAAAGTCCAGAGAGTATCAGTGGCATGCTCAGCTACAGATGATGTGTTTACACCCATCCTCCCCAAGGTCAAGGGACCCTCATGGAAGATGGAGCAGAAAGAGTGCAAGAACCAGAAGATGGGGAAGATTAGAGCAAAACAGTGTCTTCTGGACATGTCAGGACCACAGCACTCGTGAACTCACAGCAGCTGTGGTTGTCTGCACAAGACCCACACTAGATCAGTCCAGTCAACATCCCAGAGTGAAGTGGGAAGGAGCTAAGGGCCCCCATCTTTAACCAAGCAGCTTGGACATCTGATATCTTCCAGGGAAGAGACAGACATTTTATTTAAGGATGTGGTCCTGGTAGGTTGACATTCATGCTCCAGTAGATGCCCCGTATGCATATGGGCAGCACAAAGTGAACTCAGTGTTATAAAGGAAAAAGGAAGGCACACAATTGGGAGGGGTGGGAAGGTGGGGGTTGGATCTGGGCAGAGCTAGGGAGAACTGGAGGTGAATGTCATACAAATCCATCATACAAAATTCTGAAAGACTTAATGAAATATTATATTATAAAAGGTCTTAAAAAGAAAGAACATCTATAAAAAAAAACTCACACTGACAAAGTTAGCATGGAGAGTTCTCATGTAGACCATGTCTAGGTCTCCCTCACCCACATCTTATATCTCATGGTCCATGATGGGGGAAGACAGGATGTAGTCTTACTAATGGAGTTTCATGGTAATTTTGGTTGTTCTAGGGCTGCCTAGGTCTCTGTCATGGGATCTCATAGATCTTCTCTTTGTTTCATTCTCCTCATCAGCTTCCTGCCCCAACCCCCAGACCTGAGGGTTTCTTAGACTCACCTTGGTGTTGGTGCCTTAGAAAGTCTGAGGGAGTCCAGGTGAAGCATGCCAGAGAATGCCCCTCAGACATTGTTTTCTTACTCATTAGGGGTGCAGTTTGAGTGAGGAGAAGGAAAATGTCCTTTTTTTTAGCATGGGGCAGTCCCCTGCTGTCAAGGTGACTTGTCACTGTTGGGCTAACTTGAGTCATCCAGGTGCCATTTCCTAATTTACTTACTTTGTTCAGCTCCGTGTTCATTTCCTTTATGATACCTTTTTCTCCCTTCCTTTTATCAACTTGTTGAATCGAGTCCATGATGCCTTTTGAAAATATTTTGCTCACTGCTGACATGGGGTCATTTGCTGGCGGTACCTGGCTGTGTTTTGTCTGGTGTGAGATCCTTCCCGCAGGCGGGGTCGGGAAGGTCTCCTTTGCTGGGAGTTCTTGCTGGCTGTTGCTGTCTGAGGTCTGCAGCCTCCTCACACATCTGTTTCCTGCCTGAGAACCACACCATCTCCCTCATCTTCTTTCTGCCCAAGGAAGCCTTTATTTGTGTTTGCCCTCACGCTCTAGACCAGGGAAGGTCCTGAGTTTTCTCTTATGATCCTTGTATTTATTTTCTACAGGGTCAAATATGACCCTGTTAAGCCCTCATGGATATCTGTATGAATTGACTTTCTCTGATTTTCAGAAGTCTTACCTGTAATTCATCTCAGGATATTTGGAAATGGAAACCTTTACCTTCTGCCATAGACATGTCTTCCCCATCTGATCTGCCTTATCCTTGTGGGTCATAGGTCAGTGCAGGGGATGTTCATATTTAGTCCTGACACTATCATTACAAGTGTCTGTCAACAGTGATGAGCTCAGGGCCTTTCCAGGGATAACAACAGAAATCAGAGAGGCCAAGCCAGCTCTCTTAGAGTCCTGTTCTAAGGAAGGGAAGAAGCTCATGCATCTGAGGTATAGTTGAAAATTGGCAGAATCAGAAATATGCCTTCATAGGAGTCAGGGTGAATGATGAGATTTGCTGGCTCTTTGAAGGAAGTACCTGGTGACCTGAGACTGAGTCAGGTACAGGATCCACCCTTCAAATCATGAAAGGAGTGGTATTTAGGCAGAAACATTTATTGCAACCTAGATGTAAATCTGTGAGTCAAGAAATGCCATGAGGGTCTATGTACTTAGCTTCACTGTGGTTGTGTTAAGGGGTAGAAAGTTGATTGGCAGGTGACAAGGTCTTTGGAAGAGATTAATGTAGTTCCCACATAGCCTTAGTTGGTTCTCATAAAAGTAGGCTGTGATAAAAAATGAGACCAGCCTTCCCATACTTTGGACTCTTGTCTCACCATGTTGCCCCCACATCTTGCGTTGGGCTGCTTTGTGATGTCATTTGCTGAATCACGCTGTAGCTGAGACACCTCCCCAGAGCCAAGCAGACATTAGCATCCAGTCTCTGGAACTGTGTACTACACTAACTTCTCTTCCTTACAGATTACCTACACTTGGGGATTTTGTTATAATCATAGAAAACAGCCCTGATCGAGGTTTCTGGAAAGCATGAAAGAAGAATCAGGATGCTGCAAACTGGAAGCAATGTCTGTATAATTGGGACACAGGATTTCCCACCTAAGTGATAGCTCTGGTAGCCAAGTGGGAAAACGGGGCCATATCTTCATTGCTTGCATGAAGGTGGTGGGGCATGCCTGGCTTTATTCTTGAGGCCAGTACTGAAGGTGACTGTGGCATGGCTTTGGGTGTAAAGTGCTAGTAAAATAAACACTAATGTGGAGAGAAGTGCCTTCCACTTGCCTGCTGCTGGTGCTCAAGATGCTGCACCCTGCCTCTGCACTTCCATTTTCCCCTTTCTCTCTTACCCTTGGATGTGGGCTCCAGTCGGCCCAGTCCTGCTGCTCCATTCCACATCTTCACAGTACTAAATATTTTACTCGACACTCAAGAGTCCAGGCAGAGAGAAGGCGGAACTGGGCGTCAGGCCAGTTCTCCATGTCTATCAGGCTTCTTAGCACATGAGAATCAAGATAGTCACCTTCTGGCTTCTGTGTGGGTCTCTGTCACTACTCACTGTCCCTCAGATCTCAAGGACACTCTCTGAGGCCATCCCAGCATGACACCTGTGGAGAACCCATGTCTCTGGCAAACGTTAACCCCAAACATGCACAGTTCTCTTGAGCTTTTCCTTTCTATTGAGTTGAATTTAAAAAATGTTTACCTAGGGAGCCTCTGCTCACAGATCAGAAGTGTGGCAGAACCCACCTGTACTGGTTTGTTTTAAATGTCAACTTGCCACAGCCTAGAATCTACTGAGAAAGAAGTTTCAGTTTAAAAATGGCTTAGATCATGTTGGCCCATGGGCATGTCTGTATGGGATTGCCTTGATTGTTAACTGAAGTAGTAGGGCCCAGCCCCTGTGGGCAGCACCATTCCCTAGTCAAGTGGTAATGAACAGTGTAAGAAAGCTAGCTGAGCATAAGCATGATAGCCAGCCAGCAAATAGCATTCTCCATGACTCCTGCTGCTTTGACTATGAAGTGAGTACCTTGGTCAGAGGTAATCATTGTGTGGAACAGCAAAAAAGCCTGCCTTCAAGTTCCTGACTTGATTTTACAATGTTGGGCATAACCTGGAATTGTAAGTTGAATAAGCTGCTCTCCCTCTCCCCTTGCTATATGTTGCTTTGGTCAGAGTGTTATCACATCAACAGAGATGGGCCTAGGTGCCCAGAAGTACACTAGGACTGAACAGATCCAAGATCTCCTTGAGTAAGCGTGAGGACTCTCAGTGTCCAAGTCAAATCCTGTGACGCTCTCAAGGCAGGTCAGGCCATCCTTAGGCCATATGCAGAAGTCCAAATCTTTGGGTGGCTTAAGGGAAAACAAGGAGTTAGCAGAGTGGCTGTACCTAACCCCAACCACTAGAGAGACCAAGGCAGGAAGATTGGAAGGTCAATCTAGGGTTCTAGGTCAGTCTGTGCAACTTAGTGAGGTCTTGTCTCAAATTAGAAAGTCAAAGAGGGCTGAGAATATAACTCAGTGATGGAGGGCTTGCCTTCCTGACGTTTGTGTTGGAGGCCCTTGTTTCAAATCCCAGTATGACAGAAGAGAGTAGAAGCACTTGGGTTCTCTTTGAGACAGAGGGTATGCTGCTTTGACCTACAATCTGTTCCTTGTCACACAGTCATAGGGGTTAAGAGAGGTGATGTTGGGGAGGAGCCAGATAGGAATGATGTCAGAATCACACATTCCCAAGTAGACTGGATTGAGAGTAAGGCCAACTTAAACTATAGTGTGAGTTCAGGGGTTACCTCGGCAATGAAGGGAGATCCTGTCTCAAAATAAGAGGTTAAACAAGAGTGGCAGTCTGCAGGCATAGTTCATCGATAGAGTGCTTGCCTAGTGTGACCTAAGTTCAATGTCAAATTCAAAAGCGTGAGAGGGAGAGAGATAGAAAAACACAGACAGAAACAGAGATTTCTTTGTTGAGGGTTTCTTTATCAGATTCTACTTAGTTAGAATTACTTATTCAGCTATGTTTTAGTTATTAGTTAGAATTAGCTATTTAGTTATTAATTAGAACTAGTTATTAGTTATGTTTCTTTTGCTGTGATAAACACCATGACCAAAAGCAACTTAGGTGGGAAAGGCTTTTGTTACATCTTACAGGTTAGAGTTCAAGAAAAGTCAGGGCAAGAACTGAAGGTAGGAATGTGGAGGCAAGAACTGAAGCAGAGGCCATGGAGGGATGCTGTTCACCAACTTGCTCTCCATGGGTCACTCAGCCCGCTTTCTTATAGCACCTAGAGGCAACACCACCCACAATGAGCTGGGCACTTACCAATCATTAGTTAAGAAAATGCCCCCACATGCTTGCCTACAGGTCAGTCTGATGGAGAGAATTCCTCAGTAGAGGTTCCCTCTTCCCAAATGACTGTTTGTGCTAGCACAGACTCAACTCTCATTTACCACCTAATATCCTCCCTGACCTGAAACAGGGGTACACAGGGATGGACTCTCAAGGTCCTGGTAGCTTAGGCCACATGGCTTTCCATCCCCATAAGGAGACAGTTATGGCCTCAGCCAGTCTTAGCTGCTGTAATAAAATTCCCTAGACTTTGTACCTGATAAAATAGCCCTTGAGGATCAGGGTTCAGGAGACTGAAAGGAAGTCCATGATCAAGACGTCAACCTGAGATATCCAGCTTTCTGCCTCACAGATGGATCCTCATCATCTTCAACAGACAAGGAGACAAGAGGTTTCCCTCTTTTATAGGGCACCAACCCCAGTTATATGGAGCAAAAGTCTCCTCTCATCACTTAATCACTTCTCAAAGGCCAAATCTCCTAACAAAGTTGCTTGGAAGGTTCAGTTTTCAAACTGTTCCGAGGCAGAGATGATCACAGTGCCAGAGAAGAAGCTTAGAGGTGCCCAGCAGAGCACCCACCCTCCCCACACCACCAGACAGGAGGCGAGAGGATGTTAGCAATGTCACCGGTCCAGTCTGCTGCTGGTGCAGGGTCCACTCACAGGCCTTCGGAAGCAGAGTCATCATGCCAGCCTGGCGGGAAGTGAGCCTCTGAGGCTGTTTTCTTGTTGTCTCTTACACCGGTGGTGGTGAGTCATTTGCATGCCATTCCTATCTTCTCCAGCAAGGCAATTACCACTGCTCACTGCCAAACCTGTCGGCTCCCCACCAGCTGGCCTGGAGGGGAGGCATCCAAATGAACACTAACTGTTGATCTTGAGGAAAGCAGTCAGACAGAGCTCTTCCTTCTCCCAGGTAGGAGGGAGGAATGGCAGTCACAAACAGGATGGTTGACATTTAGTTCCTTTGAGGGAGGAGGGTGTCTAGGGAAGTATCCAGAAACGTCTTCAACATATTCCACTGAAGACAGATTTGCTCAGCAGTGTCTTCCTCTGTGCTGTCACAGACCTTCAGACTTGTGAAAAAAAATGTCCCTTTTTCTGTGGCCTCTACTGTACTCCAAGACTGTTTCTCAGACCAAGGGGTCCACCCTATGTGTCCTCTAGTAATAAGGCCTCTAAGAAAAGTGGAGCCTGGAGCTCCCCCTAAGGAAGGCCAGAAATGTAAGGCTTCAATTCACAGCCATTTTTATTTGTCCTGGGGGTTTCCTGCCCATATCAGTGTCTGTACATGACCCATCCATCCAACACTCACTCACAGTGTCAAAGGTAGAATACGTGGGAATTATGATCAGACCGAACTCCCACTCTACAGCCACTAGAGTCAGAAACACCACCAAGGCTCAAGGCCTGTCAGTTGGGTATTTGTAGTTTTATCTTCTCACTTGAAAGATGGGGAATGAACAACAGTTTTTTGTTTGTTTGTTTGTTTGTTTTTGTCCCCCCCAGGACCTGGTATAATACAACAAATTTAAATAGCTGTCACAATGTGCTGTGCATAATAAATGGCAGCATTGACTGTCCTGTCCCATGAAAATGCTGTTCTGGCTAGTGTCCTTCATTATGACTCTGCCTAACTGATTGTTTTGCTCCAATTCTACACCTGTCCACTCTATGACTATGAGGTGCTCACCTTGCTGCCAACATCTCTCCACCTGCTCACCCAAAGCCAGCCCCCCTCACTGCCGGCCCACATCTTTCCACTGCTGCTATGCTCCCAGTCCATCGTCGGAGCCACTGGCAGGAAAGCAAACAGCCGAGCTGCTGAGTCTCCTGCAGAGGAAGCTGCAGGAACATACTAACTCCAGCTCATCTTGCCTTCACCACCAGCCAGCCCATCCTTAATGGACCTGGGGTGTTTGTGCCCAAATATTTACTGAGTTCATTTTGTGTGCTGAGCCAGATCAAACCTCTGGCCCGGAGATACTGTTTCTAGGCTTGCAGCTGTCCGCTGAGTGCTCCTTGTGGGATTGCTGTCACTTGGAGTGATGGTTGCATCTCCTGGCATCCCCAGGATTAAACACTGTGAGACAGTGCTGGGTTATAGAGTGACCATGGACTTTGAACACAGAATTCCATTGAAGATTGCTTTCTCAAAGTCTTACAGCTATCCTGTTCCCCCACCCCCTGCTAAAACAGCCTTGGGGAAGTGAAGAGGGCAATCTGAAGAGAAAGCTGCACAGGGCTTGACCACCTTTTCATCCTACTTCAAGTATGGTAAATATATATTAGGTGCAAAAAATGCAGGTTGGATTGAAAATAAGGAAAATCTCACACTTGCGTGAATGGTACACATATTTTCTAACCAAAAAATTAAGAGTTGGAGAGACAGGATCTACCACTTAGGAGGGCTGTTCTTGCTTAAGCCAGAAGTAGAAGGAATACTGTGGGGACAGTACAGCAGCCTCTGCGATGAAGGAACTGTGAGATGTACAGGTGGTAGGTCACTCAACTCAGAAGTAAGCTAACATCTCAAAGCCACAACAGGAAACAAACCATTGCTGGAAGACAAAGCCTGCGCCTGCTGGTGGGGACCTGCGGTACCAGCCTTCCATTAAACATAGTGTAGAAAGCTTGAGTGTGCTCAGCCATAGCCATACCCACTGTGCATGCACCACACATGCACACACATACACACAGCGAGATAGAGATATGCATAACACATACTTACGTACATGCACATACATGCTTACACACAGAGACTCATACACACATAGAGCACCCCTAGGTGATTAAAACAAAAAGCTGGAAACTATGACCTGTGCAGAGGTGGATGTGTGTAGACTAGATCCAGGAATCCATGACACAGGTTACACAGGGGAACCTCACAGGGTATCTAAAGACTTCCAAACAGGCAACGCAGGTAGATGACACAAGAGAGTGGGAAGAGTGTTATAAATCACACGGTCTTTTACTTGTAGTTACAGTCGGCCAAACAGCGTGGCAGACATTTTCTTCAGAGGTTCATAGAATGTGGGGGTAGGGGGAGAGCAATCAGGGGCTGATATGAGCAGAAACAGGGAAGACACAGCTGATCCTGCAGCATAGCCTGGACCCTTCCTCTACAGCAGAAGTGCACAAGGTGCACAGTGGAATCTTCTGTAGGATAGGATGTCTCTGATGTAGCATCCCTGGCTGTATGTGGCTCTTGAACACTTGACATGCTTAACTGTGGCTGGGAAGCATAATTTGTAGCATTATATATTTAATTTAGCTAATTAAATTAAGTTTTTATTTATTTTTAACTGATGCTTAAAAATGTAAACGTTGTATATGTTCATTAATAAGGTACCATGTGGTGTTTTGATATATACACAATGTATATTGTTTAAAGCAGGTGAGACGTCTCTGTCTCCCCAAATATTTATCATTTGTTTATAACGGAAACATCCACCTCTCTTTTGGCACCTCCTGGGAGGTGTGCAGTCTGTTACCATCAAGAATTTAAATGCATGTGACTGGCATGACTATACATGGCTATACAGCTCTGAAAGCACTCATCACAAGTGGAAAAGGAGCTGGAAGAACAATGGGGACTTTTATCTGGTATCATAGTGTCACCCTGCCTAGGTTGGCATGAACTGAGTGATGCCACAGACATTCAGGATGATTGAGGTCTGCAAGTAGCAGCCAAGAGTAAGTTTATGGCTGCTTCTGCAGAAGAATCCTAGTGGGATTCACTAGTCTATTTGTCCCTTGGTCTGTGCTGCTTCCTTACTGCTGCAGCACAACTGAGCTATTTCAATGGAGTGCATGGGAATAAGAATCACTACAAAATGGTGTCCTTAAAGGATCAATGCTTAGCTCCAGCTGAGTGTAGCTAAGAGCCCTGAGATGATTGGCATTTATATGCCAGTCATGGAGGTAAGTGTAAATCCTCTTTAGAAACCCATTGTCTGTGCTATCAAATATCTCTACAGACTTTCATATTTAGTATCTAGCATCTACTGAAAAAAAATGACATGAGAAGTTGTCAACACATCCTTAAATCCCAAAGAAACAATAGAAGCATGGACCAAACAGCATGGACCAAAGAACAGTAGTTACATATCTATTGGGGGACTCAGAACACAAAGTACCAAATAACTTTTTAAATCAATGCATACAACACCCCTAAGAAAGCATGATGAAAACTGGCAATTAACAAAATAGCTGGTGAAAAATTCTAAAGTTACAAAGTGAGATTAGACAAAGTTGTAGAGAGAATGAACAAACTGGAAGACAGCTTAGAGGAACATACTGAACCTCATGCTCAGGAATAAAAAGACTTCAGAAAAATATTTTAAAAAGCAGCAAACTTGACATGATGGAAAGTTGAATATTTGTATAACTGGAGTCATGTAGTGGAGAGAAGGGGATCTGTATTTTAAAGCAGGAAGGATGAGAATGTTCTAAAATTAACTGCAAATATCAAGTTCTGACAAGTATGAAGCCAGGAACGCACATAGATATTACATAGAAAACTTATTGAAACCAAAGACAAAGAAATGATAAAATGAGCAATTTTCTTCAAAGGCTTTCTTCAAAGAAGCAATTATAAAATGACAGCTGATATCTTGAGAGAAAAAAATGAAAACTAGATGATGGGCACATTTTCAAGGCACTAAAATGGGAAATTGATGAGAAAATAACTATGAAGTCTTGGTTTTAAAGTAATCTTTGGTCAAAATCATCAATTTGGAACATGTTTGCAATTTAAGGGCAAATAGATATGATACAAACCAGAAGACTGGGGAAAGTCTGAATTGCCGTTAAAAACTGATGTTGTTTTACAAATGGGAACAAGAAAGAAAAGTGTGGTCTGTTCTCATGTAGGATGGTAGATTGTGTCATGTGATAATTTGTGGGTTTTTTTTTTTATAATGTGTGAGACTTCAGTCTCTGTCTTGAGAATTACCATCTGTAGCATTAACTCAAGTGTTTTAAAAGGCCTAATTTGTGAAGAAAAAAAAAACCACTGATGTTGAAGTAGAGGGTGGACAGACCATCTTTTAAATGAACATTTACATTTCACTGGATACTCATGAGGATGAGTCTTTAATACCCTATAAAAGGAAGGAAATAATTTAGATGTAAATAGAAATGATAAATTATTGAAACTTACTGAAATGACCAGAAGCTGTTTTTGAATGAACATTAGCATCAGAACGATTTATTGATCAGATAGAAAAGCATTAACTCTAATAACAAGGATGGGTGTAGCACATGGTGGGGATGTGGAATGTTATAGTTCTTCACTATGAGACTAACAAAGTGAGGTTGTGAGTTGATGAACATCTGACATCTGAAAGCCATGGGAAGAGATTTTTTTTTAAATAAGATGTAAAGATCATTTTCAAAAATCCTAAAACAGAATAAATTTCAAGTAAAGAAAAGATCTTAAGTTCACAAAAGTTCTGTAAGATTGAAGTGCAGCCTGAGACACATCACAAAGGAGAATTTCCGGTCAGTAAATGGGACTAACTCAGGCTGTGGGTAAATTAGTATGTATTCTACTATATTCACCCATTTTATGTTACTATGATAAATTGCCCAAGGGTAACTAATTTTTCAAAGGAAAGAGGTTTTTTTTTTTTTTATCTCATAGTTCTGAAGGTTCATGGCACAACACTGGCTCCAGCATGGCTCTGGTAAGTGACCTGTATTGGGATAATCTTTTTGTATACTGTGTCTCTGTTTTACCTCACCTGCCTAAGGCACCTTCTGATTGGTTTAAACAAGAGCTGAATGGTCAATAGCTAGGTAGGAAAGGATAGGAGGAACTTCTGGGCAGAGATAGGAACTCTGAAAAGAGATAGGAGGAACTTCTGGGCAGAGATAGGAACTCTGAAAAGGAATCCGATGCAGGAGGTTCGTCAGCCAGATGCTGAGGAAGTTGGAAGTATGGTACTGAGAAGAGGCAACGAGCCACGTAGCAGAATGTAGATTAATATAAACGGGTTAATTTAAGTTTTAAGAGCTAGTTTGCAACAAACTTAAGCTAAGGTCAAGCTTTAATAATTGATAAGAAGTCTTCATCTCATTATTTGGGAGCTGGCTGTCCAAAGAAAACCCATTATAGCCCTGTAGGCTATTTTCCATAGTGGTGAGAGCACACCCATGTAAGGAAGGGAACACACTTTAAGAGACAAGAAGCCAGAGGGGACCAAAGTTCTGCAACCTCTCTCTTGGACTCCCTCCTCGACCCAGTGACTGTCCTCCAGCTTTATCAAAATTATGGCCCTGGGGCCCACCCTTCCAAGTCATGGCTTCAGGAAACAGCTAAGCTGCAAACATCCAGGAATGCAAAATCCCGCCAAGGGTGTGAGGAAGCTGTGGCTCCACTTGAGTGTGGCCAGAGTTTAACTGCCATGAAAGCCCACAATGGCCCACTTCTCCTGAGTCACTTGTAGGTGTATAATCACTAATAAGCACACATAACATGTTCATAATAGCACTGTTTTTCAAATCAGCAACTGAAAATATCCCAGAGGCCCATCAACAGCAAAGTGGATTAATGTATGATGAGGACTTTGCACAGTGATATATCATAGCATTTATATATATATATATATATATGTACATATATATATGTATAAAGCAATGGCGTGTTGCAGGAAAAGGCAGATGATTTTCACAGACTTGGAGTGTGTGTGTTTACTTTAGAAAAAATGCAAAAGTGACCAATAGGATCAGAGATCATGACAATGCTCACATTAGGATGATGGAAGGGGAGGCGGTGGCGAAGGAATATTGTGGATGTAGGTGATGTTCTCTACAGACACAGGTGACATTCTGAGTGGACACTGGTGATGTCCTATTTCTTGGCATGGAGTGTGATGCATGGACACGAGTGTGTCAACTGTATGATGCTGTTAAGTGAATACTTTCTAAGATATTGTGTATGTGTATGTGTATACACACACATACACACATATACGCACACATACATATACATACACATAAATGTATATATGCATACATAGAATATATATATATGCATTTATATACATTAATTCAAATAACTGAAATATAAGAAAGAAGTATCGACTTGGAATTCAGCATGTACTATCATAGCTAAGTCTGAAGAATGAGATAATTATCTCCATAAGAATGTTTACAATAATAGAATATATTATGATCTGTGTTTCCTATGTGGTTCCCATGTGTTTCCACAGCACACACTATGAAAATACTGAATATAAACCAGTTTTAGAATTATTGCATGTAGATAACAAATTGTTGGTGAGGTAAAAATACATGTGCATATATACATGTGAATATGTGAGTATGTACATGTGTGTACACATGTATGTTTTATGTGTATGTGTGCTTCATGTGTACATGTGAGTGTGTGTGTTTTAGGATAATCATAAGAAAACCAAGCCCAGCTTCCTCAGCAGGAGGTGCAGTTCATTACTGATGGGGGAAAATGGCAACTGTAGTAACAACACACCATGTGACTGAAATCTTGAAGGAAACAGATGAGGTCACCGTTCTGGGATTTAGCCAGAGACAGTGCAGGTGAAAAAGACCACAGCAGAAGATGGATGGTGCGGCTTTCCCATGCCGTGTTGTGCAAGATTGACATAGCTTCACATATAAGAAGTGACCTGCGATTATCCATCAAGTGTACTGTGAATTAATATTTAGTAACAGCTAAAAGGAGCATGTACCTCAGAAAACACCACACACACACACACACACACACACACACACACACACACACACACAC
>CABHPQ010159337.1:32782-49398 GCA_902168405.1 Peromyscus aztecus
AAAAAAAAAAAAAAAAAAAAAAAAAAAAAAAAAAAGAAAGAAAGAAAGAAATGATACAACTCATTAATAAAATCAAGAATGGATGCCATGTTGAGTACAGAGTTGGTACAGCTAAAGAAAGAATTGTTGAATGAAGTGTAAACCTGGAAAAAGTTTACAGGGAGCACCTAAGCAGGAGAATATGAGACACAGAGAAGTTTACAAAGAAGGACTGGATGAAAAGAGGCAGCATCAGCTAATTGGGGTTCTGATATTAGAGAGAATGGGAAACATTTAAATCCCCAAACAGTCCGATGATGAAACTGTTGACTGCTGTTCATCTTTGCATAACTCTAAGCAAATATTGACCATGTTGAGTAATATTTTCAGTGACTCATTTCTAAGATTAAAGCTGTGTGACTAGCTAAAAGTATACTTTTAAAAAAACACAATATTTGAAAGTAAGGATGGAGCAAAGCCTCTGTAAAGTCCTTATAATTAAATGTAAGGCAGCAATATGGAATCTGAGACCTGATTGAATATGCATCAGCTAAAACATGTCATTTTGTAAATATTAAAAAACAAATCTGTGGTGAGCCAGTGAGATGGCACAGCAGGTAAAGATGCTTGCCACCAAGCCTGATGACCTGAGTTTGAGTCGGAAGAATCCACACAGTGGAGGGAGAGAAGCGGCTTTCCCAGTGCGCCCGACTTCTGTATGTATACTGTGGCATACACAAACACACAGAGATACACAATAAATAGATCAGCAGGAAAAAAAAACCTATGTCAAATAAAAATGTTGACAAAGCAGAAAGAGTTGTAACAAAAACCAAGCATAAAGCATTAGGAAGTAAAGTCAGCTCCATCAATCATGAGAATAAAAGCAAACGGATTAGACACACGTTGCAGATAGTAAGGCAGAAATTCTATTAGAATTGTCTAGTGGAGTAATATCTGTGGGGTACACAGTTAAGCACATACATGCTTTAAAGATAAAATAATAAAGCCAAGTCTGTGGGACCAAGCAGAAGGCAGAGAGAAGCACTGCATGTCACCATGCTGTCATCTGTTTCTAGAACGCTGGGCCACCGTGAAATGCCTCACACATTTCCAAAGACCGACACTGGTATTAGTTATTTGAACAGAGTGTAATTTATCCAAGAATCAATTAGTTGGGAAATGTAACAGTTGAGGGATTGAACAATGCATCTCCAAACAATCTGTCAGTCAAAACGTCAAAGCAAAAGCCAGAAAACGTTCTGGTTATAGAAACACAGCACACAGAGCAGAGCTGGGGAAGCACTCAGAGGGGAACTAAAGCTTTCATGTTCATCTGTACCTATTTTAGTGTGTGTGTGTGTGTGTGTGTGTGTGTGTGTGTGTGTGTGTGTGTGTATGTGCTCACAGAGGCCAGAATGGGGAGTTAGATCTCCTGGAGCTAGAGTTACAGGTGGTTTCAAGTTGAATTGTGCTAAGAAACTAACTTAGGCTTTCTTTAAGAACAGCCATACTTGGGCCTCTAAACCATCTCTCCAGCCCTAATACACATTTTAAAAATCATTAAAGGAGGTCTAACAAGCTGGCTCAGGAGATACATATACCCAGTTCAGATCTAGTGAGCTGAGTAGAAGAGGAGAATTGGCAAGTGGTCTTCTGATCTCTATACACACCTTATGACCCAAGCACCCACTCAACCAACTAACTAGCGAGCTAGCTAGCTAACAAACCAGCCAACCAACTAATCACCTAACTAACTAACAATAAGTAATGTTTTTAAAAGGTGAAAGGGTGGGGGCTGGAGAGAGGGCTCAGATGTTAACAGCACTGCTTGCCCTTCTAGAGAACTGGGGTTCAGTTGTAAGCATCTACATGGTTGTTCACAACTGTCTGTAGCTCCAGTTCCAGAGGACCCAATGCCTTTTTCTGGTATCTGAGGACAACATTCATGCACATAGCACACAGAGATAGAGGCTCGCCCTGGAGCACTGGCTTCTGCCTGGACACAGCTTCTGGACCATCCCTGACTTGATCCCCAAACCTGGCCCTGTTGGGGAGAGAGAACGAGTATCACTTAAAGCCAGGGCTGTTGGGGTTTTCAGGACACAGTAGAAGGGAGTGAAGGGCCGCTCAAACTTGAACCCCGCAACTCTGCACAGGAGGTCCTGGAGGCCAGGCCAAGAGGGAAGACTGGGCACTTGTCTCAGGTTGCTTTCTTGACAGAAATGTTGTGATAAACAACATAATCATAGCAACATGGGGAGAAAGAGTTTATTTCAGATGATAGGTAGCAGTCCGTCACTTGAGGGAGGCTGGGGCAGGAACCACAGGAAGTAACCTGGAGGTAGGAGCGGAAGCAGGGACTGTAGAGGAACACTGTTTACTGGCTTGCTCCCCATGGCTTGCTCAGTTTGAGATTTTTTTTTTTAAACACAACCCAGGGCCACCTGCCCAGAGTGTACCACCTACAGGGCATGGGCCCCTTAACATCAACCAGTAATCTAGAATGCTCCACAGACTTTCCTACAGGCCAGTCTGATGGAAACGGTCGCTCAGCTGAGGATCCTCTTCCCCAGGTTTGTCAGGTTTGTGTCAGGTTGACAAAAAACGATCCCAGAAAGGGATCTAAGGCACTGGGAAGTCTACAGCAGAGGAGGAGGAAGGTCTCACTGAACAGAACCCAAGGGAGGTGGTACCGAGAGAGGTACAGAAACGTGTAGCATAGCCCAAGATAAGAGGGAGATTAAAAAGTCAATTGCAATTTTGTGTACTGAAAACAGTAAGCATAAAAATATCAATTATGGAAACAAGAAAAGATGTAAAATTCCTAGGAATAATTTAAACAGAAGCGTCGAGAACCTGAAGAATAAGATGTGTCAATCATGACTGAAGACGCTAAGAAAGAGCTGTATATCTGACATGGTCTCTCTCCGCGAGAGGAGACAGGCTTGTTGTTATAAATAATAAATCATAATATAAATATAAATAAATAAAAAAGTGCCCCCTTTGTCAGACTAATCCAGAAGGTTAGGGACTTCTTTAGAGAGTATGTAGATTTGAGTTGAACTTTGTGTGGAATAGAGAGGGCTCAGAACCACCAGGGGAGTTGCCAGGTACAAGATTTTCTGTGAAGATTAACATTGGGTGGGGAGGCTGCCCAGTGGTTAGAACATTTGCCACACAAGTGTGAGAACAGAGTTTAGATATTTAGAATGTATGTCAACGCTAGGTGGGCATGTGGTCCTCTTGTAATTCCACCCTAGGAAGGCAGAGATGGAGTGGAGGGGAGCACCTCAGAGCAAGTTGTTTAGCAAGACTAGCCATATACGTGAGCTCTAGATTGATTGAGAGAGTCTGGCTCAATGAATAAGGTGGGAAAGTGATCAAGAATGATTCCCTACATCAACCTCAGGCCTCTACATGCAGGTGCACACTCACATGGATGGAAACATGCCTACACACACATACACACTCAGAAATGGAAAAGGGAAAACTGAGTAATGCCAAGTGGTGTTGGCACAGAGAGGAAATTGTGGACTAAGAGGGGGAGGAAGTGAGGACCCTGACAGTCAGCCTGTGTGATGGACAGCTGGGCAGTGAGAGGGACAGTCTCAGATGGCTGAAGAACACCCAGGACTATGCTCTTTGTGTGGCTGTGGGGAGGAGTGCGGCTGTTAGGGAAGTCTGCAGCGGAAATCCCTAACAGTAGAAATGAAAACTGGGCTCAGTAGGGAACATACTGCTCTTGCAGAGGACCTGAGGTCACCTGTAATTTTAACACAAGAGAATCTGATGCTCTTTCCTGAGGGCATCCACATGAGTGTGCATATACATACACACAGAGACAATAAAGAAATCAAAATCTTCAGTTTTCTAAAGATTATTTTTATTTCATGGATGTGGGTGTTTTGGCTGCCTGGTGCATGTATGTGCACCATGTGTGTAAAGAGGCCAGAAAGAGTGTGTCGTATCCTTTGGAACTGGAGTTACAGATGTTATGAGCTGATATATGGGTGCTGGGAATAGAACCTGGGTCTTGGCAAGATCAGAAAGTGCCCTTAAAGACTGAGTCATCTCTCCAACCCCCAATCTTCACTTTTTTAAAAAATAAAAGTTATTATATATTATTATTTTATTATTATTATTATTATTATTATTATTATTATTATAGTTTTCCTTTTTTTTGAAATACAGCGCATTGCTATTATGCTTGGGCTGGTCTCAAACTCAGACAACCCTCCTGCCTCAGCTCCTAAGCAGCTGGTTCTACAGGCACGCACCTCTGTACCCATACTACAGACAGACTGGATCCTGGGATGAGATATCTGCAGGACGGGTAGCTGGTACTGGATCTGAATCCAAAACACAGATCAACGAGGAAAAAAATCAAAATAGAAACATGGTCAAAAAACAAAAACAGGATTTTGAATACACATAGGAAAAATTCCTAAACTCATTCACAGGAAGATAGATGTAAGGTCTGCACAGTTCAGAAGTTCAAGAAACTACTGTTCCAGGGCCCTAGAGGAAGTGACGCAGTGGGACCTGTGTTCATCTGCTGGGTTCCCAGGGCCTCAACCCCGTACCTAGAGCACTGGGGAAGTGTGTGTCTCACAGCCCAGGAATATTACTTCTGCCTTTGTGGCCAACCTTGAGATACATAAGGGGGAAGGCACATGACATTGGCCTTCTCCATTCAAATTAGTTTGACACAAGGAAACCCTGGAAAACAGCAGAAATCCATCAAGAGGAAAATAGATAAACAAATTGCAGTATATTCACATAACGCGCACGGTGTGGAGCAGACAGATGAGCTGGGGTTTTGTGTAGAGACACATAACTCTCAATGCTGGGAGGATAAGCCAGCTTCAGGAAGATTCATACATTTTAATTTCATGTAGACAGTTTTATAAATAGAGAAATAAAATGCTGTGCACAGGAAGGCCGCAGACATGAGAACAGTATGATGGGTGCAAGGACTCAAATAAGCTGTAGTTTTTAAAGGAGTCACCAAGACAGGGAATATGACCCAGGGACAGCAGCAGGCACCCAGGGCCATGCTTTTGCTGGGCATTTCGTGTTCTGACTGAGTCAGGGACTCTCTTCAATCCCATTATATATGTCTTTACTATTTTCTCTCTTTTTTAAAAATAAATTTGTGGTGGTATTGTGTTCCCCAAAATATTGTGTATGCTAATAAACTTATCTGGGGTCAGAGAACAGGACAGCCACAATATTAAACATAGAGGTTAGGCAGTGGTAGCATACACCTTTAATCCTGGCATTCCAGAGGCAGAAATTCAGGTGTTCAAGGATACACCTAAGCATGGTGACCCACGCCTTTAATCCCAGAAAGTCAGCCTTCAATCCCAGGGAGTGGCAGTAGAAAGCAGAAAGGTATATAAGGCGTGAGGACCAGAAACTAGAGGCATTTGCCCTGGAGAGGCATTTGCCCTGGAAAGGCATTTGCCCTGGAGAAGCATTCAGGCTTCTAGCAGCAGTTCAGCTGAGACCCATTTTAGATGAAGACTCAGAGGCCTCCAGTCTGAGGAAACAAGACCAGCTGAGGATCCGGCGAGGTAAGATAGTTGTGGCTCATTCTATCTCTCTGACCTTCCAGTGTTCACCCCAATAACTGGCTCAGGTTTGATTTTGTTAATAAGACTCTTTAAGATTCATGCTACATAAATTAACTGTTTTTTTTTATTTTACATCCAACTGGTTTCCCCTCCCTCCTCTCCACTTAGTCTCTCCCCCAGCACCCCTCTCTTTCCACCCCTTAACACCCCCCAATCCACTCCTCCTCAATTTCTGTTTAGGAAAGAACAGTTTTCCTATGGATATCAACAAAACATGGCATATCAATATTCAGTAAGACTAAGCACCTCCCTATGTGTTTAGGCTAGGCAAGGGAACCCAGTATGAGGAGCAGGGTTCCAAAAGTCTGTAAAAAGGTTGGAGACAGGTGGGCAGCATTGGCACACACCTTTAATCCCAGCACTCGGGAGGCAGAGCCGGGAGGATCTCTGTGAGTTTGAGGTCAGCCTCAAACTCTGAGTTTGGGTGCCTGCTACTGTCTCCTGGTCTACAGAGCGAGTTCCAGGACAGGCACCAAAACAACACAGAGAAACGCTGTCTCAAAAACAAACAAACAAACAAACAAACAAACAAATAAATAAATGAAAGAGTCAGAGACAGCCCCTCTTCCCACTGTTAGGAGTCCCACAAGAGGGCCAAGGTACACAACTAAAACATACATGCAAAGTGCCTAGGCCAACCTGACACTGCCCATGGCCTACCAAGTTGAGGTTTCTCATTCTTTTCTTCTGCCTCTTCTCATCCTGGGCCTCTGTGTTCCTGACCATTAGATTGATGCCCTCCATGATCATGGAGAATCCCCTTCCTTCACATCATAGCCTTACCATCCATGTGTTCACTAGTCAGGTAAGGATGCTGGGGGTTTAATGGGGGGGAACTTGGAGGTGGTGATTCTTCAAAGAGCATGAGCAAGTCCAAATCTTAGTTCAGTCTCCCTCTTCCTCTCTCCCCTCTGTTTCTCCCTCCCTCCCTCTTTCCTTTTCATCCCTCTCTCCTTTCCTTTTTCCTCCATTTCCTCTTTGCTTCTTTCTCTATCCCCTCTTCTTCCCCTCCCTCCCCTTTCTTTTCTACCCCTTTCTTCTTCCCTATCTCCCTTTCCTCTTTGCTTCTTTCTATCCTTTCCTCCCCTTCTCCCTCCCTTACCTCCTTCCTTGTTTATTCCACCCCCACACTCCTTCCCTCATTCCTTCTTTCTTCCCCATATTTTCATCTTTAACACTCATGCCTGGCAGGCATGGGTACAAAATCAGAAGTCACACTGGGAAACAGGTGTCTTCATGGAGCCTCCTCCTTCCCAGGATGAGGAAAGGTGTTGCTACCCAATGTGTTACCAAGAGATAAGCCTTAACTTAAAACAAAATGGGGGTTTGAGAACAGACAGTGACAGTTGTGAGGTTGGCCTTACTGTAAAGACCAGCCTTGAGCAAAGGACCTGCAGGAGGTGACGGAGAACTGTGTAGACTATCCCCACTTGCAGTATTCCACATCCCAGAAGTGAAAGGAGTGCAGGAAGGGGTAGACGGCGGGATCTAGGTCACATTGGAACCTAGAGAGGCCTGAGTGAGCCAGGAACCCTTGGGCTGTGAGCAGAGGTGACGGCATCATACATGGAGAAGAGTGTTAGCGGTGAGGCTAGGGAGGGGGGATGGGAGTGTGTAGATTGACATCCCATAGCGAAGACTACGTGGGTGCAGGTGAGGGTGAGACAACATGTATAGGGGGCTTCGGCTGGCAATGGCCAGTGGCAGGTTGTAGCTGGATGATGTTACCTGCACTTTATTCCTTATGAGATGGACATGATCAGACAGAAGCTCAGCTGCCTCTCCTGTGCAGACGTGTAAGCAAAATAAATGATGTTAAAGTCATAAAATTGGGTTCCAGCTTTTAGTATCAGAAGTGTGCCGCCATGTCTCAACCTTGCTTCATGCTGAGTGTGAGTGGACACCGGGTGTGAGTGGACACTGGGTGTGAGTGGACACTGGGTGTGAGGGGACACTGAGTATATTGTGAGGACTGTCAGAAAAGGCTTGGAGACGGAGACCTAAAGGAAAGGAGGAAATGTTACTGAGAGTGTGGTACCAAGACATGATGCTTGGCAGAGATCCCTGAGTACCTGGTAAGGACACATGTCAGCACCAGTCTGTGGGAAGATTCCAGCTCTCAAGAAGAGCCCACTCTGATCTGTCCTTGTTGTACAAGACTTCTTCTGAGCCAAAGAACCTCCATCTTTGGGAGTGCAGCTGTGCTGACCCTGCAAAAGATCAGCTTGTTTACTGTTGACATTGCCTCACAGGAGGGGCAGGAAGGGTCACTGGATGCTCACCTGAGTATCCAGACCCTCCTCTCAGTCATTTTTACCCCATTCTGTCCTCATTGCAGGTGGTGCCTTCCTCAGAGAGGGGCTAGTATAGATAGGCTGGAGAAGACAAGGGAAAGGGTGTGTCCATCTATGTGACCATGAGGAAGCCTCCATCCATGCTAGGTGAAGACTTTCCAATATGGCTGCTTTAGGTTCACACCAAGCTCCTGATAGTAACCTCTCACCCATGCTTGGTAAGCCAGCTCCATTACCTCATTGGTTCCCCAGGGAGGCCTTTGGTTTGTTGGAATATTGGAGTGAGGGAGGTAGATATCTCTTAGTTTCCCTAAGGGAGAAAATTCTTGCAACAGCATCCCAGGGCTAATGTCCTTGAGCAGTGACCTTCCTTAGTGGACCTTCTGAATTCAGAGACTACAGACAAGGTCCTTAAGGCCATTTCCTTCCAACTAGTTCACTTGGGATTGTGGTTCTATGGAATGTTGGCCAGTGTGCCATGTGGACCTCAGAAAGCCCCATGAGAGTTCCATATTAAAAAAAAAAATACCAAAGGATGTGTGGGTGACTCCTGGGAGTCCTTCCCCTATGGAGGACTGAAGCCTGGCAAATACCTGTCTGCAGCCACCATAGACATCCTATGCGAAGATGCCACCAGATTCTCCCCAGCCACAGCATCTTTGCACACGATGGTGGCTGACCCATGCCCCTGAAGCCTGGAGTATTTAGTTATACAGTATTACATGACTACAACAGACTCTGGGCACAGGAGCTGGCACTTGGTCAGTGCTCAACATCAGCACCTACTGCATTTGTCACAAACTGGCAGTGACATTTTCTGACAGTTGACATCCCTGGAGAATGCTGATCCCCTCCAGACTCAAGCTACAGATGACAACGGGCGGGTGACGCTATCAGCTGTCCCTCTGTTTGAATTAACCAGAACCCTGAAGTCATGCAAGAGGAGCCAGCTACATGTGTGACAACCCCATCCTGGGACCATCCTGGGGCCATCCTGGGAAGTCTAGGGGGACAAAGTGAGGTATCTCAGCTTATGGAATCATGACCGTGGATGCCCTTTCCAGCTCCTTCCTGGGCCTGGGCCTCCTGCCCCTTCCTCTGTTATTTGTATAATGTTTCCTCTCAGAGACATGCCTTGTTCTTGATCTCTTTGTTTCTGAGCATCCGTCACTAGCCATAGGCCCTGGGTGGAGGCGGCCTGAAGGATGTCTCTTTTATACTGATGGAGCCAGATCGAGGCTCCCCCCCTCCCCCCGGAAGAGAATGATATGTGCAGTGTCCCAGCAAGACAAGGCATGGTTTCTCCACTCTGCCTGCTAAGAAGGCCTGGATTTCCATACATAAGTAGATTAACACACTGTGGGAAGGCAGGCAGGCAGGCAAAGCCCGAAAGAACCCACCATTCATTAACTTCTCCACACCCTGATAGGATCACAGAGGGCTGAGCCAAATTTCCACTTTGGTACCCCATCACAAAGCCCGTCTGCCCTTGTACCACCTGATAATTCTGGCTGCGCATGAAGCTGGCTGATGTTTCCCTAGGGAAAACGTATTCAGCTAGGAGCCTGAGCTGTGGGCTGGGGGATCCCCAACATGCCCTGCTTGAGCAGAGCCTGGCACATGTGGATGGTAGGTTGTATCTCTGTGCTTGAGCCTTTCAGAAGGAGACTCGGTGCCCAGGGCTGGGGCTGTGAAGCCAGGTAAACTTATGGAGCTGCCCTGTACTACCCAATGTGGCAAGCATCCAGAATTTCACAGTGTAGGAGGAATCAGGCTCGCAGGAGTGAATCAATAGATGCTCTCTTTCAAAAGAACTTGGAGCAGGCACATATGTGGGGATTAAGAATACGGCCTGGGAGCAGGCAGCATGTGCCCAGGGCAGTTCAGAGCTCAAAGATGGTAGACGGAAAGGACAGGTAGGCCAAGTGACCATCTCTGTTCTGCAGCACTGGACAGAGAGCCCATATGCCAACAGCCATGGAGGTGAGGCTCATGTCAGCATAGATGAATTGAGGAATTTCCTTCATCGGACTGGCCTGTGACAAGTCTGTGAGGCATTTTCTTAAAAGCTAATTGATATAGAAGCAGGTTCAGTCCACTGTGAGTGGTGCTATCCCCAGGCAGGTGGGCTTGGGCTGCTTAATAAAAGTAGCTGAGCAAGCCAGGAGAAGCAAGCAAATAAGCAGTATTGCTCTGTGGCCTCTGTTTCAGTTCCCACCTCCAGGTTCCTTCCCTGACTTCCCTCAGTGATAGACTGTGACCTAGAAGTATAATGTGGTGGTATTGTGTTCCCCAAAATATTGTGCACCCTAATAAACTTATCTGGGGTCAGAGAACAGAACAGTCACTAGATACAGAGGCTAGAAAATGGTGGCACTCACGTCTTTAATCCTAGCATTCCAGAGGCAGAAATCCATCTGGATCTCTGTGAGTTCAAGGCCACATTGGAAACAGCCAGGCATGGTGACTCATGCCTTTAATCTCAGAAAGTAAGCCTTTAACCCCAGGGACTGATGGCAGAAAGTGGAAAGGTAGATAAGGCGTGAAAACCAGGAACTAGGTTGGTTAAGCATTCAGGCTTTCGAGAAGGAGTTCAGCTGAGATTCATTTGGATAAAGACTCAGAGGCTTCCAGTCTGAGGAAACAGGATCAGCTGGGGAACTGGAGAGGTGAGGTAGCTGTGGCCTGTTCTGCTTCTCTGATCTTCCAGCATTCACCCCAATACCTGGCTCCAAGTTTGTTTTTATTAATAAGACTCTTTAAGATTCATGCTACATCATAAGATGAAATAAACTTTTATAGGAACACTGTTCACTGGCTTGCTCCCAAGCTTATATTCAGCTACTTTTTTTTATACACCCTAGTCCCACCTGCTTAGGGATGATACTGCCCACAGTGGGCATTTTTCTACCATATAAATCATTAACCAATACACTCTCTCACAGATGTGATCATAGGCCTAGTTGGTAGAGTCAATTCTTCAACTGAGGTTCCCTCTTCCCTAGTATATCATGTTGACAAACAGGAGCCATCACAAGGACCATCATCTAGGACTTGGTGTCCTTTCATTGGGTACAGTCATAAGGGTTTTGAATCCCATAATGTGGAGAGGTCACTTCTCCTGGCATGCCTAGTTGAGGACTCCCAGAAACTAAGAGCCAGGCAATAGACTTCATATGAGGACATTTTCTAGCACAATGAAAGCCAACCAGGCTGAAAGAAACTCAAGACCTTTTTGAAGAAGGCTAATATTGCTGACCCACGAGCACAGAGGTTCCCAGGGGAAACTTGGATCCTAGCCTGGGGCATCTAGTGTCTAACATTGGATGCTGAGTCGTGGAAGACGGCACAGCAAGTCAGCCAGAGCTGGAAGAAGCTGTAGCCAAGCCTTCCAATTGAGCACCACTTCTGCCCAGTATGACACTAACCCCCGGGCTGAGAGTCTCCAGGAGTCTCAGACTTGTAGGTCATTTGTCAGAAAACTGAGTGTTTTTATTTCATTTTATTTTTAGAAATAATTATTTCTAAATTTAGAAAAAATTTAGAAAATTTTATTAATTTTAGTTTTACAAAAATAAAATTGTTGGCTAAAATCTAAAGAAGTGTGTTCTCTTAACACCTTACCCAGCACCTTACCCACAAAGGCTTTAGACACAAGACCTCGAGTAAGCTCTCAACATACTGGCCCTGAGATCTAAGCACTGTCACTGCTAAACAACTTGTCCCAACACCTTGGCTGAAATGCTCCTGCCTCAAATTCTTTCACTTTGAAGGTGTAGCCTTGGTTTGAGTCTCATCTGAAGGCAGGGCCGGGGAAGGACTTGCTCCAACCTTACCAGCATGGATGTGGTGGGTTCAGTTCCTCCAGTGTTGGTGGTTCAAGGCTTTCTTTCATTCCTCACTGGCTACTGGTCGGTGACCTCCTCTTCGGTCAGCCCACACCTCCCCCAGTTCCAAGTGAGACAGGGAGAAAACAAGGTAGAAAAAAATCTGCCTTGTGTCTGTGACCTCATCTCCGAAGGTCACTTTGGCCAAGTCATGTTTTGAGAAGCAAGCTGGGAGGTGCTGTCGTTACTTAGGGAGGAGGCCACACGGGGTGAACACTGAGTGACACAGACCATCAACCAACCATCGCTTCAAACGCCCCAATTCCAACTGAACCCCGGGTCTCAAGGCATATCACACATACACATATACACAGACAACATATATACATATTCTGGGGCACACTAAAAACAAAGAGTAGTAAGTAACATTTCTTAATCATTAAGACAAATAAATGTTTGCAGCTTTCAGCTCTTGAAAAACGGCTTGTTTTTAAAAATAAGAACAAAATGCCCTGAGCCGCTCCATCAGCCACTTAGCTGACCTGTGAGGAGGTGGGGCCAAGTCTTCGGTCCTTAGAGGCCGTAGCTATAATGTTTTTGTTTTGGCAGGCGCTCACCTATACTTCAGGCCCATGCTGATGTTGAACTTATTACACAGCAAAGACTGACTTCAAATTTATAGTTATCCTCCTGCCTCAGATTCCTAAGTAATGGGGTTTTAAATGTATGCCGTTTCCTGCTGTTCCCACCATTGTCTGGAAGGGCATATTAGTGGGTGCTGCCACCAGTGGCTGCTTGGAGGTTTCCCCATGACATCAGAGCTTTGTCTTTCTGAGTGCATGTGTGCTGCTTCCTGTCTGGGCTTAGTCTCCCTCATGTGTCCTCCTCTATGTAACTGTCCCCTCCTTCTGTGACCTCCCCTGGTCTTGGGGGTGAGATGTTTCATCTTGACTCACAGCTTGCTCTTCCTGTGGGTATGTGACTGTCCTCATTTCTTATTGATAGACATCTCCTGAACTTCTCAGGGGAGCCAAGGTCATGTTCCTGGGGGCTCCAGTATCTTCCTGAGTGTCTGCACATCCCGGCTTCAGAGGACATTTGCTGGCCTGGGCAGAGGTGCAGATGAGATGAGATCACACATGAGGTCAGCCTGAGTCGGGGATGGGGCTGTGATCGATCCGTCCTGGAAGAGGGAGTGGCTGTGTGAGGTAGAAATGGAGAGAGATGGCCCCAGGGCATCTGAATTCTGAGGTAACTGTCCTTCCTGAGAGACCCCAGGTCCCACCAGCTAATCATCACAAGGTGCCGACAAGTAGGGAATGACTGTCACATGCAGATGGCGGGTGCGGACAGTTCTAGAAGATCCCCACTGCCAGGCCCTGTCGAGCACTGAAGGTGTTGAATAAGGCAGAGTCAAGTACAGCTCTCTGCAGTGAGCACTCTTGTCAATTTTCAAAAGAGAGAGGGGCAGATTCTCCCTCTTGCAGAGCTGGGGTGGGGTTTACTAACACCAGCAAGGTCTAGTCAGAGGAGGACAAAAGGAGTTAGGGTTAGGGACTAGCTAAACACCCTAGTAGAAGAGACAGCAGACAGGAATTAGCGAGCATCGTGTTCGGCATGGGGGTGGACTCACCATGCCCATAAACAGACACTGTCAGAATAGAGGACACTGTGTGTGTCCGTCACAGGATGAACGGCGTTTGGGGAGGTGGCAATCACAGGATGTGAACCCTGGTGCTAGGCAATGTCATTTTAGCCTCTGTGCGGGGCCACCGTCTGAGAAGACTCTACATCCACACATGACCGTGGTGGAGGTCCTGACCTCTCAAACCCCTGACCACTTTCCCAGCTGACTTTCAACGGACTTTAGCTAGAGTTGTTGGAGGAGTGGCTTTCACATGAAGTAGGCTGCCAGATCATCTAGCAACTTCAAAGAAGACATTCTGGGGAATGTCATTAGGGAGATTGGGACATTTTTTGTGGAACCTTATGAAAGGCTGGTACACATAGGAGTAATTCATGAGGTTTCACTCCAGTGCTGGAAAACCCTGAAGACAGAGCCCTTCATGCACAAGATCTCGTGCGGCGTCTTGTCTCCATGCTGTAGGCACATGAGGCCCTCAGAAGTGGTGGGACAATGGCTTCCCAGGGAGCTGTCCTTTAGCCTAGCGTCCTGAGCTTCCCAGAGAAAAGGATGGACATTTAGCATCCACTCTTTAAGGAAGGAACCTTAAGTATGCCACACATACTTAATTTCAACCCTTTCTCTCAGCTGCAGAGGCAGGGAGGAGTCTCCTTTTGGCCTTCCTTGGTCTTATCCCCATGGTGCCAGCATCCCTCTGTCTGTTCCAGGTGTCCATTGCCACAAGGCTTGAAGTCAGTCTTATGGGCAGTTCCCCACCTTACCTTGAAGGTACGATGACCCTGGCATTGTACATGTGTTCCCATCATGTGGACACAAACTGTCGAAGGCAAGGGACACATGGCATGAAGCTGAGTGCCAAGAAGCTGTGGGTGGGAAGGAGCTGCCGAGGGGTGCCAGGGAGCACCTGGAGAGAATGGTGGAAGAGGGCTGGGGAAGCATTCTTCGAGTTATTCCGGGCCCTGTTCTGAACATACTGGGAACCATCCCAAGCTGGAGGAAGAGGGCTGAGCCCCATCCTTCCTGTGTGCCAAGCCCACTTCCCACCTTTGTGACCACGGGGCCTGCGGATGTCACTTGTTATCACTGGCACTTCCCACACATCACTCATTTCTCAGGAAAGAGAAGAGAGAGAGCAAGCCTCCCATCTATCCTCCAAGAGCACCTTGGAACCCAGAGTCCGGACTTGAGATGGGGGTCCCTTGGACCTCCTGCGCTCTATCAGTTGGCAGTCAGGGTCTGTGGGACTCTCCATATCGCACCTCAAGTCCCCTCAAGTCCAGAGCTCAGAGAAGGTAGTCGCTGTTTCTAGCCCGTGCTCTCCCCACATCAGTGAGAGCAGACTCGGAAGCATGGATGGTTGGGCACAACCATGTCTGTATGCCCTCTGGCTGCAGACAGAGTAGGGGCTAAAGGGATCTTATTAAGGGAGAGATGTATTGTATAGCTCTTAAAGTGGTTTGAAGCTGAGTGTGGTGGCCATGGCAGCAGCAATGTCACCAGACCCTCCAGGTCTGAACCTCACACTTGCATTTCAAAGGGACTTGGACCTTTTCCCCACTGGCCTGGTTTCTGACTGCTGCTTTGCGAACTCCACTGGAGTCCTGACCTCATCATGAATTTAATGAATTTTGTATTTTTTTTTTGCACCAGGGCCCTTTGAAGTCTTATTTTTTTTAATGTGAAAACAAAACCATAGCAAGATTCTTTTTATGAGAGAAGAATGTTCACATTGAACAACCACTGAAATGCAGAGACAGACTTAGGGGTAAATCACTGTATGTGCATGGACTCTTTAGAGCATTTGCCAACAGTAGCAGAAGTGCCCCAGACTCCGTTCAGGACAGCAGGGATTTTTGATAAGGCATTGCTGAGCTCAGAAGCAAGATGCTGGAAGGTGTGCTAAGGAACATTTATTTTGGCAAAATAATGGGAAAATGTAAAATGCATATTTATGTATGTTTATAAAGACATAATATGCATATGTCTTTATATCTGTAAAAATGTAGATATGTGTGTACAAGAACAGAGGAGTGACATGTGTGTACGTGTGTATATGAACACACACATGCGCGCACACACACGTAAGCTCATGTATGCACTGGGGAGAATAGTGAATATGGAGTACTCCCCAGAGCAGGTGATGTTAAGAAGCAGTAAGTGAAGGAAAGGGAGGGAGGGAGGCCAGCACAGAAAGGAAATAGATACACACATTCAGAAACATAATGCTGTGCTTTTACTGCACATTTGTGAAGAATGCATCTGAGTATGAGATATACATAATAAATCACCTCTGACATAAAAGGAAGTGAGAAGGGCTAGAGAGAAGGTTCGATGGTTAAGAGCACTGGCTACTTTTCCAGAGGACCTGGGTTCAATTTCCAGAACCTACATGGTAGTTCACAACTGTCTGTAACTCTAGTTCCTCTTGCCTCCATGAGCAACAGGCCTGCAGAGACCGACACAGATATAGGCATAATATCCATGCACATGAAAAAGTAATAAAATAAGTTTTGAAAGGAAATGAGTCAGTGTGAGAGAACAGAGAGATGGTGTCCATCAAAGGGAGCTATAATCAGCGCAGTGATGTTTCAGCTGAAGTTACTGTCTCAATTGATAGAAAAGTGTCACCGTTATTAAGGGTTGAATTCGGGCAGTCTGGCCACATTGCCTCTGAGTGATACTGGATGAATGGTGTAGCCTATACCTTCTCTGATTTCCATAGGCTGGGACTCTCTGCAGAGACTGTCCTTGGAGCTGAAATCAGGGAGGATACCCTAATTGTCCCCACTACCCATTCGGCCACCTCATCCTGGTTGTGTTACCTCTCCCCCAGTCAATTCTCCCTATCAAGTTGTGTCACCCACCAGTCAGTTCTCCTCACTCGATGGCTCTTTCCACACACTAGTCTGCCGTCACACACCCACAACCGGCAAAGGTCGTGGAACCACTGAAAAACATACAGGAGAATGGACATCCTCAGGCCTCTTCGGAGGGAGAAAAGTTTAACCAAGTCCCATGTCAAATCAACATGGAGGATACATAAGATCCCAGAAGAAACCTTAGGGTCCAAACTACAAAGCCACCTACATTAGCTGCCTGGAGGCCCAGGGAACATCGTGGGAGAGGGTTGGATAGACTGTAAAAGATATATGACATGGTGGTGGAGGTGTAGCAAGGTCTGTACACACATACACACACACACACACACACACACACACACACACACACACAC
>CABHPQ010159338.1:6392-16514 GCA_902168405.1 Peromyscus aztecus
AAAACCTACAATCCTGGTGACTAGTGAAGGCCTGTGGTAATTAAGCTTTGTGTAAAGGTAGTAACAGAAACTGATAAATAGTGAAGGTCAAAAAGGTATTTTCCAAAATGCTACCAGAGGGACTTGATGACATCTAGATGCAGGAAAAGAGATTTGTTCTCACTCTGCAATTTGGGGCTGAGATACCAGAAATTTTAGATATCCTTGGCCATGGGCGGACAGCTTCTAGCTGCTGCCACAGGTCTAGCATTGTCGGGAACAGTTTCCTTTCATTTTTAGTGCCACTTGGATTCTGAAATGGCTTCATCCATTTTTCCATCAGGAAAGTCATAAATGTAAAGAGGTCCCTGTCAGTCTTCAGATTTCTCTCAGTCCCTTCCTATGACTCTTTGTTTCCACCACAAAGACTACACAGTGGTGCCTTATGGCTGCTTATCTCATAAAAGAAAAGATTAAAAGGATCAAGCTCACTTTGTAGATCCCCTCTGTAAATAAAGTCCAATATAATACAAGGATAAAATTGTCACTGGTAGTAATTATGGAAGAAGAGTCATTTCCTTTGAATAATACTTTTTGAATTAACCATCATTTTCAAAAGCATTTGTGCCTCTGTAAATGAACTACTCCAAGTATCAGCTTGTGTGACAATATATCAGAACTCATATCTTCAGGGTATCTTTTTTCAAAGAAGTGCCTAATCTCAATTTTATTGCAAATACTGCCAGTTAATACACAACAGTAGTCAACTAAAATGATGACTCAATTGTGAACGAATACAAGATTTTGTTTTGTTTTGTTTAGCATGTTGTTCTCTATTTCAAGCTTCAACAAATTAATGAAGTCTGAATTCAATTTGGATACTTGGTTTGAGTCCTTGATTGATAGCTTGACTAAAAAGAATTGGCTGTGACTTTCCCCTCTTTAGACTTGTTCAGCTAAATTCAAAAGTGATGGTACCACTTAGAAGAACAAGTCCTATAGTGCATGTGTGAATGGGAGTGTAGTGAGGCAGAAATGGAAAAGTTAAAAGCATTTCAATCAGGGGAACTTTCCTGAGTTCCAAGTCCATTTCTGCCTCTAGTCGATGGCTGGTATTGAATGAGGCGTTTGACGCCTGTCTGCTTCCGTTTCTTCCCTTCATGAAGTAAGAGAGGAAAATACAATGATTGCCACATCTGGATCTCAGTAGAGTTTATTTTCAGAAAAATCATGGCTCTCTTCTTGTGAATTGGTTGTTGGCCTCAGAGTCGTGAAATTGTAAAGTCAAAGTAATAGCTGCCCTTTGCCCACTCCCATCATCCACTTGACCCATCTCAAGCATCCAGGACAGATTATGGAGTCTCTCCTCCCCACTGCAGAGTCTGCCTTCCCCAAGCTCCGCCATCACCCATCTCTCTCCCAAGCTTCACCAGCTTCTCTACCTTACATTAATAGGTTGATATGCAATGTCTTAGCTACTTTGCATTCACTGTATTGGGATAGCTCTCATTTCACAATACAATAGATGATTTCTGTGATTGAAGTCATGTTTTCTGTTCCTTGTGTTACATATACCATTTGCCGCAGTGTTGGCTGTGTACTAAGTTTGTTTCATGAACCAAAAATGATTTGTTTACTCAAAAACACTTTTAAAGATTTTTTTTTTGTATTCATGCTTTTCTGCAAATGTATGAGTGAGCCATGTGCATAAAGTACTGGCAGAGGCCAGAGGAGAGCATTTGATCACCCTGGAACTGGAGCTACAGATAGTTGTGAGCCCCCATGCAGGTGCTCAGAATCAAACCTGGATTCTCTTTAAGAGCAGCAAGTATTCTTAAACACTGATCCATCTTTCCAGCCCTTCTCCCCATACAAGACATTATTGAAATTTTCTTTTAGTCTATAAACTACTAGGTTTCATTGTGATATTTTCTAATGTTGTCTTAACTCAAAAACATTTTGTAACAAAGAGCCCACCAAAAAAAAAAAATTCAATGAAAATTCATCAAATGCAATACAGGGCAGTTAAATGCTGGGAAATGTTTGAGAATTATTCCTTGACTAGCACCTTGTACAACACATTCTGTGCAATGTATGAGAATACAGTAACAATGCTTTGCAATGCTTGATTCAAGTACTTCCTTTTATAAAGAATTTACATTGAAATAGAGTAAATGGAAGCCAGGCAGTGGTGGCACACACCTTTAATCCCAGCACTCGGGAGGCAGAGGCAGGTGGAGCTCTGTGAGTTTGAGGTTACTCTGGTCTACAGAGCTAGTTCCAGGACAGTTAAGGCTGTTATACAGAAAAACCATGTCTCAAAAACAAACAAAAAAAGAAGTGGAGTAAATGGTGGATGGATGGATGGATGGATGGATGGATGGATGGATGGATGGATGGATGGATGGAAGAGCATGCCTGTACACACGTGCTGGAGAAGGGTGGTCTTCTTTCTGTTTGTACAATCTCTTTCTATTGTCCTCAAGAATAAACCATGAAACACTGGGAAGGAGATGAATGGTAGGGCTGAATTACTGCACACCTACAGCATGCAAATGAAAAATGGATACTTTTGGCTGTGGAGGCTTGCAAGGATTATGCACTTCAATTTTATTACCCAGGTGATTTTCGTATACCCACATAAAAAGGGATTGTTTAAGTTCTCATGCCATGGCATATGAGAGCATGAGATTTTTTTCACCTATTAGAACCTATGCAAATTTTTATAACATCTTGGTTTTTTTCAGCTATTAGAACCCATGTAACTGTCTAGGACATCAGTCTCATGTGTAAAGGGGTTCTGATAATGCACTAATGATTCAACAAACTTTGTATTTTCCTCTTACGAAAAAGCATTTATGTCATTGTGGAACTACTAATTGTTTGACTTCCAGATGACCTCTTTATTAACATTATAAAAGGAATTTCTCTAGAATATAATTATAAATTGCAAATTCCCAGGATAAAATTCTGAAACAGGAAATACTTCAAAATAATTTTTTGAGCATTGGCATAATGCCACCACTAGAAAATCCCACATCTAACCTCACTAGTAGGCCAAGGTCAAATCACAAGCAAATTAAAATATTCTAAAAAAATTACCTCCGGGCTCAGCTCATGAGGTATATATAAAACATGAATATGTCTTGATATAGACCTCAGTGCCAGGATACTTCATTATATATACACAAATATTCTAGAGTCTGAAAAATTCTAAGCATGAAACAATTTTGGTCGTAGGCATCTTCAATATTGTCTATTCAACTTATATTAGTTTTGTCTAAAAGACAAAATTGTAGACTTTGGATTAATAAAAATCTAGGTTCAAATTCAAGATGAGTCCTTACTCTGGAAACATAACCTAAAATCTTTAAATATTTATTAAGCAAAAAAATTTATACGTAACACAAATTGCCATGTGGCAATGCATGTATTGCATTTCAGATTGAAATATTAAAAGCCTATTGTGACTTTTCAAGCTCTGTTAATTATGAAAGCACGTAAGTTATATTCTTAAATCCAATGCATTGCTAACATTTAAAAGGTATATACGCCCAAGACAGGATGGGAAAAATGTGAACACTATGCACTGTAATTGATTTGATGAAAGACTTTGTACCTTTTTAGATGTTTTTGCTTAATTTCTTGTTAATTTCATGCATGGATATAATGTATTTAGATTATATCCAGTGCCAGCTGCCCCACTCTGATGCCTCCTGGAGCCCCTCAACCCCTCCCAACTTCATTTCTTCTTCTACTCCTCCTCAAACTGCATCTGTAAACCTAAGAGTGTCGTCAAATGGAGCATGAGCATCTTACTGCAGGTCATGCCAGTAAAGAAAACTGACTCACCCCTCCCAATTGTCATCAACTGCCAATATTTTCTCAATGGGGAATGGGGTCTGGTGAGCCCCTTTCCTCTCTCCATGCTGCAGTGTTGACTGCCTTGATCTGCTCCAGGCTTTGTGCCAACAACCACAGCTGATGTGGGGTTTTGCATGCAATGTCTCACATATTAAAAGATAGTATTTCACATCAAGTTTCCCCAACCTCTGGACTTTACAACCTTTCTGTGTTCTCTTCTGAAATATCATCTGAGCCTTGGGGGGAAGGAAGTATAATTCAGATATCCTTCTTCTTTTCTGCGGTGTAATGAGCGTTGAATCTCTGTATTAAATAGGGTTGGCTACATGAAAAAGCTTCTCTGATAAAAGTTGGGCAACACACTATTAGGGGTCATTTTGATATTGTAGCCATTAGCAAAATGTTAGGAGTACATTTTCTCATAGTCCCATGACCTATTGAGTCACAGGTTCCTGTCCCCCTAAACAGTGCCATGTATAGGCTCAATTTTATGGAGTGGACTTTAAATCCAATTAGAAAGTGCTTGGTTGTTCCTGTAACACGCATGCCACTACTGCACCAGCGAGCATCTCTTCCCAGGCAGGTCATTGTTGTAGCAGGTTCTGTAGTGGCTGAGTGTGATTGATGATTACTTTCCTCTCTGCCAGTGAAAGCATTTTCTATGAATTATTAATCAAATCAGGCTAACATTCTTTCAGAAATGCAAGGAACAAATGAAGAGTTTTGCAATGTGCTGTGATTACCATCTTGCTTTTCCTCCTCCAATTTAACAGGACACAACCTTAAAACGACAGTTCACTTAGATTTCTCATTCACATTTGTTCAAGTTACAGAATTTTATGGGGGAAAATCCAAATATCTAAATTCTTCTTTGTCCCTAAGCTATGGGAGTGTAAGGAAAAGAGTGTGTGTAAACTAATCCAAAGTATTCAGTATCATTTGCTACAGTGAAATGAAAGGCAACTTTGGTACACGTAACAGAGATGAATTTCATTGCTGTTATTATTAGGTTTTTCAATGCAGTCACTAGGAAAACCTAAATTGAGAAGTTGGTAAGTCATTTCTTCTTGTCCTTTTAAGAGCCTGCAGCAATAGTATCCCTGAATGCTCACAGTGGAGTTCTAATAAAGCTTATTATGAAGTTGGATCAATGCAAGACAGACAGGCAAGTATATTATCAAAGACAATAGACAGGCAGGATATTTAATAAATGCAGTCAATTACATAGAGTTTGTATTCAGGGATCATCATGGCAAATAGATGCCATCTATCCTGTATAATGTGTTTTTAAAAGAACATTTGGGACTCATGAGTAGAAAATCAAAAGAAGATAGCTTTTAGCTCATTGGAATTAAAAAGCTCAAAAACGGAAAATGGATTTTATTGGAATCATGGAATAAAGGGCTAGATTTCATTTTTTAAAAATCAGAAGATGTAGTATCCACTCAGAAAAGCCCTTAATTAAGAGGTGGTTGGACATTTTAAGAGAAAGCATTCATTAGTTGGAGAAAAGTTTAAATTTATTTCATTGTATTAAGAGACAAAGGGAGAATATTATCAATAAAAAGGAACAAACTCGGGCATAGTATGGCTTATTAGTTGGAATGCCGTAACTTTTAAACAGAATTATATTTTTCAACTGTTCAGAAAAATCACTGACCAGTTTATTTCCTTCTTTTACAAACTCAACTACAAACTGACTAGAAGTAAATTTAACTACTTAGTGAAGGAATCATTTTGTGCCATCAAGAGTTTCTGACTCACTGAAAAATGAAGGTAGCTGTACATATGCTCAGCTTCCTTGAGTTCATGGTTCTCATGTCCCTCTGTGACGATGCTCCAGCGTGAAATTTATTATATACTCAACTGTATAGAGAAGCCAAATAGCAGTGTTCATAGCAGTCTGTCACATCAGAAATTCATGTGTGCCCAGGTCAAGTCCTTCATTGCAGAATAATAAGTGGAAACGGTTTGATTAACAGTGATTGCTCTCTGACCAGTGCTGCCTTCTTTGTGACTTCACCAGACCCTCTTTCCTTAACAAAGACACAAAGCACAGCTGAAACATTTTTCAGCCAGTCTTAAGAAACTATTACTGCCTTCTACCACACAGCACATAGGAACACTGTGTTTCTGGGATCCTTCCCAGGTACTGGTTTTTAGGTAAGGACACCAGCAGGCAGAGGGTAAGCTAATGACTTCCTGATAAGTATAAAATTTCACTTTATGCCATAGATACTTGAAATATTTGTTATCATTCTAGCCTGTTATGAATGAACTAAACTTTTGTGATGTGTGTTTAGATGCAGCTTTGCTAACTCTATGTAATAAAGCATCTGAAAACACGAAACATGCTGTATTCAGTAAAGAGGTGTTAGACCAACTTCCGAATGCCTGCAATCATAAAATAGCTCATAAAATACCTTATTTGGCTGAATATAAAACAAATGGATCCATAGTGGGGGCTCACATCTATAACCCCAGCGCTCAGGAGGTTGGGCGAGGTGGATTGTCAGTTCCAGAAAGCCTCAATTAAGGGATACTAAACAACAAAAGTAGAAAAAAAAATATTTTTCATTAATTCTTATACAATTATTTCATCCTCCCAATGATGAAAAATGAACAAGGAACAACTTAAAATATAAATGCAAGGTTGATTTGTGTCCATTATCAATAAATTGACTGGAAAGCACAGTTTGTTTTCAAATGGTAATCTGATCCCCATCTAAACTCATAATAACCAATGGTACCTAAAACCCAAGAGCCACACTAAGCTTTGAAGATACAATGATGACTAAGAGACAATGGCCATGTTCTCAGGTAACTTTTTTCTATTGTATGAGGTCCAGTGAGAGTCAGATATAATTGCAAGTTTCTGAAACATGTAGCTGTGTAGATATGTTTGCATAAAATCCCTTAATATGCAGAACTACAATTACAAAATCCACACAGAATTTAGTATAATTAAAATCTGAGCCCTATCCTTTAATTGAAGAAATGCATCTCAGAATTAGAAACAAAAATTGAATAAATTATCTTCATGGTAAGAGTCCCTTAATGTACAAATCTAGCCATTCCTAATCATCAGGGAGCAGGCAGATTAACTGACAGCACAATGACTTTCGAGAAACTCATATGATTCATTTATTCTCTAAATATGAGGAAATTTAGGGAAAGATTTTTCAAGCAAGAGAAGAAAAAGTTGATATGTTAGACATCAGCAGACATGATTCACAACATGCAAAGAATTATGCTTATGGATCTTTCAACAGAAGAATGTAACATAGGTTTGTAGAAAATGTAGAGCTAATGCATCTGAATTTGCCCTTGAGGTGACCAGAAATTATACAGCAAATTGTGTGAAATACTGACTTGAAGAGTATTAGAAAGTTTATCAACTGTAATTTTTGAAGAGTTTGTTGAAATTATTGGTGCCTAGGAAATTATTGTAAAAGAGGATTGTATTGATTCAGGTTTAAGGTAATATAATAACAGGGATAGAGAGTAGTGTTGGTTCATTAGGTGAAGAATATGAAAAAACATGACACAAGGATCAACGATTAACCAGAAATGTGAGTCTGGAAGGCCTGGAGTACTAAGGACATCATCAGCTGTGAGGATGTTAGCAATGTAGGGTTTCAGAACGTCTCCGAAGGGGCACATTCACATTGATGTGAAGAACAGAAATCATAGGTCATCAATAAGATTCCAGAGAGCAGAATATCAGGAACTCAGGAATCTCCAAGTGTCAGAAGGACCTTCTCTTGGCCTAATACAGCCTCAATGGTGTTTGCCAGAACTCAAAAGAGCCTCGAGTTCCACATAGTACTTTACATGATCACTGTGTCCAAAAGAGTAGATCTAGAGAAAGCCTTCTCTGACTGATTGGACAGAATCTGAAACACCATTTTGGCAATGAACTTTTAGTTTCTTAGAGACATCTTTCTTTTCATGACAGCTTCATACTCACTATGAAAATTAAATCATATAATGACCCAAAACTTAATAAGCTTGACTGCATTTCCTTACAGCTGGAAATATCCCACACCAAGAAGATCTGGTTCTTAATAAGTTTCCTCCAACTTCTCAGACATGGCTCAACAGCTAGAACTCATGCCTGGTGGACTCACAGATTCATGAGTCACCAGGAACATTTTGCTTGTATTTCACTTGCTTTCTTTGGGTGGTGTTTCACAGTTTGATGGTAAGTAAACAGTCATACCTGGGGACAGACCCAAAACAACTGCCTCTGAATATTTGTGTCACATCGTGAAAATGTTCACTGACTGTTCAAAATATATTTCTCTGGAAATAATTTCCATAGATCTTAAATGTTAGGATTTATTTTTATTCATGTATATATGTGTGAGTGTTTGAGTGTCTGGCACGTGTGTGAAGGTGCCCCACAGAGGTCAGAAGAATGTGTCTGTTCCCTGGAGCTTAGAGTTGCAGCCTGAGTGTTGAGAATCAAGCTCAGGTTCTTGGAAGAGCAGCAAGTACTCTTAACTCCTGAGCCACCTCTCCATGTTTTTATTTGATAACAAAATGCTCTGAGCTAGTTAATTTATCAATGATTATTTCCATGCACTAAAAGCTGTTAAGGACACACAGGCCATTTCTTTTAATCACTTTCAAATGTATCATTTGGGTTGAATATTACAGTCTCCCTATAATATTAACATGAAAGGAAGGTATAATTGTTTCTGTTTTAGTTTACAAAATATCTATTTAGAGAGATTAATCACTAATCAGGGTCATTTTGGAAGAACAAGGTTTTGTCATTGTTTTCCTGATGCAAACACTATCCTTCAATTACCATTAATCCTTCTCCATGTGTTGTACATTCACTTGCATTTCAAGTTTTGTGTCTTTATTATGTCAAATAACTGTCAGAATTTGGACAGAGCTTTCCTAACATGCACTTTTGACTCTGCCATGAGGACAAAATTTGCAAAGAAGGTTAACAAGGTGTGCAGAATGCTTGCATTTTCAAAACCCTCACACATTTGACAGACAAATGCATGTAAATTATAAATAAAGCTTTGAAGCAAGCTTGTTCAGGGAGTTACAACTTGTTCGAGTCTCTACTTAGTGTATACATTTGAAAGCAATAAATTTAAATTTACTTTGTAATCTAGCTAATTTGCTGGCATTCCTGCAGTCTATCTGGCCAGTGTTGGCTACATTTTAAAGAAATGAAATCCCTGCCTGTAAGAAGAGAAGACTGCTTTCCTTCTCCATCTCAGTCTAGTAGTGCCTTCATTAAGAAAGATCAAGAAACAGCAGAGAGATGATTGAAGGAGAAGATAGGGAACAGAGAAAGAGTGAGAGGTAGAGACACATAAAAGCAAGATGGGAGAGAGAGAGAGAGAGAGAGAGAGAGAGAGAGAGAGAGAGAATGAATATGTTCTCTACTGAAGACACTTAAGAGATGGGTGTGGTGACAAACACCTGTAATCCCAACAACTGCATGCCTGAGAGTTTAGGATTGTGCATCTGTGGCTAGCCTGCACTTTATAGTGAGACACTGGGTCTGAAAAGTTCAAAATATGGCCAGAGAAAGACATATTGAATGGCCATACCCCAGTGTAGCTGAACTTTTCTCTGGTCCTGCCCAGCCTCACAGACCCTGGCAGCCACTTATAAAATAATCACTCAGAAGCTTATATTAATTAAAACTCCTCAGCCATTAGCTTAGGCCTACCACTGACTAGCTCTTATACTTAAATTCAGCCCATTTCTGTTAATCCATATGTCTCTATGTTTTCCGTGGTTTTATCTGTGTGCCTTTACGTGCTGCCCCCTTGGCGGCAGGCTGACCTCTCTTGACTCAGCCTTCCTCTCCCAGAATTCTCCTTCTCTGCCTGGTTACTGGCCAATCAGCATTTTATTTATCAACCAATCAGAGCAATACATTCACAGTATACAGAACAACATCACCCATCACCCCAGAGAAGGGCTCCACTTGTGTCTGAAGCTGTAGATGATAGAATTCTAAAGGACACCATGTTCATGGCTTCTATTATAAGAGATTGCCTCTGGGAATGTCAAAATCTGGGCTATGGAATGTATTGCTATCTAGGATATGCAAAGACAATTGCCCTGTGTTCCTGTGTTCTGCCTAAATTTCATTAATTACTATGTTGTATTGTATGCTGTATTTAAATACAATGACATGTTATATGTATTAGAATGATTTATTCTCTACTCATGTGTATGTGTGCATGCATGAGTGTGTGTGTGTGTGTGTGTGTGTGTGTGTGTGTGTGTGTGTGTGTG
>CABHPQ010159338.1:16524-36354 GCA_902168405.1 Peromyscus aztecus
GTGTGTGTGTGTGTGTGTGTGTGTGTGTGTGTGTGTGTGTGTGTGTGTGTTTTGGGCCACTTACATAGACCATCTGTCATTTATAATCTGATATACGAAGGAGGGAGTCACACATGCTCCCATGTAATGGAGAACCATTCCCTTACAGAGTAGTAGCAAACAATGCCATTAAGTGGCTTTGATTTCACTCAGTGCTTTGAGGTACAAGTGGAAATTATTCCATCTACATCCTGAGCAGACTTAATAAAAATGAGTAGAGGTCCTTTCTTTCCCCAGCAAAGCAATTACTCTCTACACTATAAGCTTAAGTTCAGCGAGTGTTGCTAATGGGTATGTTTACATTTGTAATGTCATTGCTTACCAAGACATGTCATGCATAGGGATAGGTAGCTTTGCAGTTCATGGCACAACCTAGCAGTGAGCCAGCACTCTGCCGCTGGAAGCCCATGCATCATCTGGTATTGAACTAAGTGAAGGGAATGTTCTGAGCAGACGTATTTAATTCACCATAATGGACATTTTGGTTATCGTTAAATCATAAGCATCACCACCAGCTACTCAAATTATACCCATTGAGCTTTCATTTATGGAGTGCCTACTGCGTCCTTAGGGAGAAACTTGCTTTTAGCTATGCTCTGAGACTTCACACATTCAGAGGGCTGTGCCTTTTAGGAAATTACTTCATGGTGGAAGGGAATGACAGCCCAGTGGTTTTAAGAAGTAAGTGTACCTTCAAGAAGTAATTTTCTCACCTTGCCCACAAGAAAAATTCAAATAATGATAGTCATGAGTAATTTTCTAACACTGAATTTACAATTCCATCATGTTTCTTGGGAATGCTCTATTTCACTGGTCACACCAAAGGAAAAACATCTTATTCCTATAAATTCAAATGTGGCATCTACATAATCAGTATAGACAGATAAATAGATATGGTTCATAAGTCCATATATGCATCCACAATATGGTTCCTTCCCTTATATTTATATATGTAAATGTATACTACTACAGAAAATCATTTCCAATTTGTGTGTGGGTAGAATCCCAAAGCTTGTCTGTAAATGACTTTCCTAAAATTTGAAATCTCTCTTTCCCTTGCAACAATATTATCTAAATCACAGTTCTATTTGTGAAGGTTATAGTCATCAAAATTAGTATGAACAAAAAAATGTCTGTCTCATCAATTGAATATCCTAAAAATAACCTAACAGTATGGAGTATGTGCCCATTGTATTTGTATGTACCACCCATTGCATTGATAAGTGCCTGTCAATGTAATATTTTAGTGTAACATGAATAGACTTCCATGGAAGTCACACATGTGTTTCACCCCATAGTCTTATTCAGAAATTAGTACATGTATGAGATTTATGCTGAGAACTTTTTGACCAGTATGTTAAATTCCAATTAGTGTGTTCTTTGTACTCAAAGTAGTTGTTATACTCACCTGTTTTGTCTTCCTGCCTCTCTAACTCTTCACAGGTCAATATAATCTCCAGAGTTTTTGGTTGCTTTTACTAGATTATTACAATGCATCACTAATTGCCTACCCACTGAAGACTAAGTGCCCCTTCTTTGCTGAGACTGAGGATCCTTTACATATCCTTGAGGCTCACTGCTCCCGTAGTAGCACAATTGTGTGTATTGACTGTATCAGGTTTATTGAATTACCCAAAGGATACCATTTACATTACCCCCTCTTTGTTTCCCTCTCCCTGCCTCTCACTGTGGTTACTTAACAAATAGTCTTTCAGTGTTCCTGACTTAGCCTGTAAATAAACACTAGTCTTCCCATTACCTCTCCAGTTCCCCTGGAGTTACAGAGCAATGTTATAGGGAGCACTCCATTCGTACAGAGCAGATTGTTTTTTCTAGTAAAGACCCACTCCTTTCTCCCTTTGCTTTTAGGATTATACAGAGATAAGGAAAGGTCTAATGGAGAGCAGGTTCCAGCCTCCACTTTCCCAGATAGTTCTGGCTCTCTACAATGCTGTGGATAAAACTGCGTTTCCGGAAGTTCTGTGGACTGTGGTGCAGGTTCTGTCTTTGATTAGAATTCATACCACACTCTCCTTAGATTCAGCCACACTGATGTCATCTGTTAGCGGATGACCCTTGTGTTTTGGCCCCTGGAGGATTTGACACCTCTCCTTGTCCCTTCTGCAGCTCTACAGACTTTCTCCACTCTTCACCCAGTCTGAACCCTTTATTCATTTGTGCCTTGGCCTCTGGCTGCTTCTTTCTGTTCATGTCACACCCTCAGATCATCCAGGTTAAGTCTACCAGCTTCCCAGGTGCTCCTTCCTAAGCAACTTCTCACCACACTCTACCACTGCAAACTGAACTTCTTTAAATGATGACTTATTTAGACTCTGTACCCTCTAACAAGAATGCAAATCCCCCAAAGGAAAATCCATGTGTTCACTGGAATATCCAAGAATTTGCAATCATATTTACAAAAGAGGTACCTACAAAGCAGTGGTTGAGTAAACAACTTGCTGAATCACCTGAATCTCCTCATCGGGTTAATCATCAAGATCTCAGTCTTTATTTGTATCTTTCTAAAGCCACCTCCCTGGAAGACTCTATTTTACATATGATAGCAGAGGGCCCCTGTAGGGATGTCTCCTAGTCTGCTTCCTTTATCCAGCAGCCTTTGTTTATCCATGAGCTTCAAAAATACTGTATTTTTGAAAATCAAACATAGTTCACAGGCAGGAAAAATTCTTACAAAACAATGTTGCTATTTTATTAACGCAATTCCAAATCGTGTCCCAGTACCTCTTTTGTTTTCTCTATGCAGCTCTGCATACTTTCTCCACTCAGTACCCAGGTGGAACCCTTTATTCACAAACTACCATCACCCATGCCCATCCTCCATTCAGAATCTCTAGCAAACAGAAAACACATCTGGCTCTAAGTAAAAAAAGGTTTTATCCAGGGAAACCTTTCAAGAAAGGGATATAGAAATAGTGGAATAGGAGCTACTGCAACTTAGAGAAAGTTTAGACAGGAGGTCTTCAAGGAACTAAAAAAAAAAAAAAAAAAAAAAAAAAAAAAAGGGTCTTTTCTTTTATAGGAGTGATCCAGGCTGGAAAGAACCTGGTATGAGGAAGTGGGAGGAGCAGATGGTCTAATGGACAGAGGAGCAGAGGTTGTATTTCCTGGTGGGTGATTTTCAGAAAGCATTGTGGATTGACATTCTTCCTTATAATTAGAGATAAATTAAGTTCAAGATCCTGTAATGAAGAGACACTGAACTGAAGTTTAGGTGAGTCAGATTTAGACATCCTAGTCCAGTTGGTCTGTGAGAAATATTTAAGTCAATCACTTGGAAGATAATGAATAAGAATTTGGTCGTGTCTGGCTTTCCCTTAGGTAAATAAGACAATCACCCTCAAGAGTTAGCTAATTCATATTGGTACATGTTGTCTGTTGTCAGTATGCCATTCTGGGAACTCAAATGGTAGAGAGTTTCTACAGCCACTGCTCAGAAAAACAGGGCTCAGGTCAATCTGACCTTGGTCATTTCCAGTGGCTTTCCAGTTCACTCAATGTCTGTGTTTACCTAAGTCATCTGATTTTCCCCCGACTCCCCAAGTCATCTCCCGTACACTTGATGTGTTCTTCCTGTCCTTCTCAGTCCATACCAGGTGTGTTGCTGTTCCAATACTACCAGTCTTGTTCCCTAATATCTGCAATACCTCTCAGATCATCACAGTGCATTCTTCCCCCTCGCCTTTGAGTATCTCCCCAAGTTATCTTTTTATAAAGATTAACTTGACCAACTTATTTAGTAAAACAAGAAATTTTTTTCATAACAATTCACCCATCCAAGCTCCTAAGACATCTTGTATCATTTGTCTGTACAGTACTTATCCCAATATAATATACTATGCATGCTTGACCATGTTTGACCCATCACTAAGATATAAGCTCTGCTCACTCCACATGCCATTCACAGAATCCCCCCTCCTCCCTCCTCCCACCCCCAACCCTCTTTCACAAGCCAATCCACATCCCCACATCCCCCAAATCGAGGTCTCCCATGGGGAGTCAGCAGAGCCCAGCACACTGAGCCTAGGCAGGTCCAAGACCCTTCCCACTGCACCAAGGCTGTGTAAGGTGTCATACCACAGGCACCAGGTTCCAGAAACCTGCCCATAGACCAGGGACAGATCCCGATCCCCCTGCCTGGGTGATCCCCAAACAGTTCGAACTAAACAACTGTCTTCCATATCCAGAGGGCCTAGTCCAGTCCCATGGGGGCTCCACAGCCACCAGTCCACAGTTCATGGGCTTCCATTAGTGTGGCCGGTCATCTCTAGAAGAATAGCCAGTGCTCTTAACTGCTAAGCCATCTCTCCAGCCCAGTGCATATATTTCAGTCAGGTACACCCAGTTACGCAAAGGCATAAAGTGGCAAGCAGGAGATAAAAAAGAAAAAGAAGAAAAAGAAAGATATAAGCTCTGACAGGGCACAGACCTTATCTCTTTTTAATACTAAATGTTGTCTTTAGTCCCTAAGACTATTGGATGACTCGACAAGGAAACAAATAACTAAAGGGTGGGACAAATCACCTAGTACAATGACATTGTCTTAGCTTGAAAATTTAGCATACAGATTAGTTAATAGAGACTGAGAAGTGCTTTATTATAGGAGTCCAGAGAAAATAAGAACCAAAATGAGGGATATTGTAAGAAAGAGCAGCCAGCCCTTCTCTACTCAGTTCCTAGCCTTATAAGTCAGCAATGAAATGCATAAATCATTCAAATGTATAACTAGATTACTGATGAGATTATATAGATGTGTGGTGTTGTGATGTGCTAACAGATAATCTTTCTGTCCTATGGCAATGGACTCAAATTTAACAGACAAGGGAGAAGAAGTCAGCCATGCGTTGACATAAAAATGTTAAGGGTGGGGAGAATCTCTAAATATACTGGAAATACCAAAGAAGGAAAGAGTAATTAATTATGTTGTTAGAATAAACACATGATTTGTGTTCTAAAACTGAATAGACTGAATTAATCAAATGTCATGGTGACATTTCTAATAATGATTGCACTCTGCAGATTCCATTAGTGAGCTCTACCTGCCAAGAAAAGTTACAGTGTATCAATTAAATAAACAGGAAATTGTCTTCCTCCTCTCTTCCCCCCAGATAGTCCATGTATCTTACTGATTTTGGTGAGACCTAGAAGCTTTGAAAAATAAGCAAGCATTTACATAAGATTAATAACTTCCTTTGCTTCCCCAAGAGCCCCAAATCACTCTATGCTGACTAACCCTGGATTTATCTAATATCTTTTTTTATAAAAAGTTTCTTAATGATAAGAACAAATTAAAACTGGCTTAATATGTCAGAAAGGATCATGAGTTTCTAATACAAAGTCCTCTGTGTTAATAAATGCACCTGCAGTGTTCCCAAGATTAATGGGAAATGTCTTGGCAGAATTCATTTGAGCAGTGCATTTGCCTGGTTATACTTATAGATCATCTTAAAATCACCTGCTTGAGAACAGACAATGATATCATAAATATGTATTTGAAACTAAATTTAAATTTTAGGAAAGCAATATCCATTCATTAAAGAGAAAGAAACAAATGCATCACAATGAATCTCAGGTAAATGAAAAGGCTGAATGTCGAGATGCAAAGAGACTCCCAGTCTCTTGTACCTGTGCATGTGAAGCTATTATTATTCAAAGCTAAGCTACACATCAATTGTTTCTTTCCAAAGAAGCACTCTTGTCTGAGGGCTTAGTGGGTATAGATTCAATTTCTATAGACCAAGTTTCTTAAAACGGTAGACTCTCCAGAAACTTCCTGTATCAAATGAATTTTGTTGTTGTTAGGTGTTCTCGCTTAGAAATTGATGTTGAGCTGTGTCCCTCCAGTGAGCCGCCTCATTTGTTCACATACAACAGGACCGTCTTTGTCCTGTTCCAACCAATCTAGTCTCAAGGCAACCTTAATGAATGGTGGAGGTGTTCCAGAGATTTCTTCACTAATGCTTTTTCCTTTTTTCAAAGCAGAACGGTGAAAGAAGCGCAAGATAAGAACTCACATTTGCTTTCATGATCTTTAAGTTCACAAACGGGCAGAATATAACGGCGTGTGGTGAATAATTCAAAGTAGCACTTGTAGTGAGCTGAAGGAGAAACTGACAAAGATATCTACACAACTCCACCCCAGAACCTGTAAAAGCGATTATTTGGGAAGTGCTTTTGCATATTAAATATCTTGAGGAGAGATGCATGCTGCAATACCCAGTGAGCTTAAACGATTAGTATGTTCATAAGGAACACACAAAGGAGAAACCAGAAAAAAGCTAATAAAAAAATGAATGAAAAAGCATTTAACTTTGACAGCAGAGGGGGAGACTAGAGTAACTTGGCCATGAGCCCAGGCATGCTTGGAACCAGGAAGAACTGGAACAAGCAAGGGCAGCCTATCCCTAGAGGTCTCAGAGGGAGTGCAGACATGTGGAAGAATACCACATCTCTTACTTATTGCCTCCCACATTGTGAGAGAATAAGGTGATTTTATTTAAGCTACCAAGTTACTGGTCAAATTTCACTGCAAAAAGCGATAGGAAATATTTTCTCTGGGGAAGTTGCTTAAACAAAGCAGGGTACAAGAGGACTCTAGCAAAAACTGGATGGGTTCTAATCTTGACTAGGAGGCAGCTACACAGAGTTTTGACTTAAATGACAATCAACAAGGGATTCTCCAAAGAAAGATATTTTGGGGGGTATAACTAGCCATGGGGAGATCAGGACCTATACATGGATATATACAAAATACATTTAACTCTGGAAAGACTTAAGGAGGTCGGATGAAGGACACATTTTAAAAAGAAGAAGGAGAAGAAGAAGAAGAAGAAGAAGAAGAAGAAGAAGAAGAAGAAGAAGAAGAAGAAGAAGAAGAAGAAGAAGATATTTTAAAATAATGATCCTTGGCCACATGATTAGAATCAGTGGTGTTATCTGTCTGAGGTTGACCAGATAGTAACAAAGGAGCTATCTTCCTGACAAGAGTGCTTGTGTACGGTTCTTGTGGACTTTATAAGCCTGTGGTTCTTGGAGGTCTTATGTGGTCATTCCTATTGCACAACTGAACATAATAATTCTTCCTTGTTAGCCTTTTGATCTTATGGGATTCCTTGTTGTCATCATTAACTCAGGTGACTCCACTTTGATTCTAATAAGTGTCATATTTCTTTCACAGTGGTACATAGAGCTGTCACTCAGGATGAGCGCACTGCACTCACCTCACCATGAGTATGATATCTCTTGACACCCGAGCATGACCAGGCACCCTATAACAAGCTTTCATGACAGAAGGCTTGCTATAATGAAGCTGAAGAATCCCTGTCACCTAGTGACATGAAAGCCATCATAATTGCATCACTCACATTTGTGGTAAGGTTAGTGTTTGCGAACCTACTGCACTGCCTGTTGAGCACAGATGGAGTTCATGCAATTACACACAGTCCGTGGTAACCAATAACAATAGGAAAAAAATGTGACTGTTACACGTTTGTGTCAGTACCCTATATATCCATCATTATTTGAGGATGTGTGGGAAATTTTTACGTAAAACATCATGATATGATAGAGGGGCATCAGCCTCCTACATCTCATGTTCACCACATCTTATGACTGCTTTATTTTCCCTCCTGCTGGATTTAAACCCCATGTTGCTTTGCTCACCACGGCCCCAGCAGCAAGTCTGCACCACACAGGAAACCTGTCCAGCCTCCAGGTTTGTATAAGTACTTGCTATGATCTTCAAGCAATGTAGAATTACCTGACAGCACAGTTCTCAGAGCACACCCCATTACGAAGCGAGGCATTTCTGTATAATAACAGAAAATGAAGTAATTTTAAAATGTGAAGATAAATCTTCAAAGTCCATCCTAAGTTTTTCAATAGACTATTATCCTTTGGTAGCAGTGCTTAGGAAATTCTCTTAATAAAATGTTATGCCACCCATATTGTTTTAGAAAGTATCTTTTGAAAACATAATCACAGATTTCAAAGTACACTGGAAAAAAGTGATACATGCACACATATGCACGTGCTTGAGTGCACATGTGTGCACATACATGTGCAGGCCAGAGGTCAAGTTGAGGTATCTTCCCCGGTCAATGTCCACCTTACTGTTTTTCAGGACAGCCTCTCTCTTTTACTTGGAACTTGCTTTTTTGGCTGTGCTGGCTGGCCAGAAAGCCTCGGGGATCTGCCTGTCTTTGTTTTCCTAGGACTGGGACTGTAATGTGTGTTTTTTTACATGTCTCTGGGGGATTGAACTCACTCCGGTCCCCACGCTTGTGGGGCAAGCATCTTCTCCACCGAGCCATCTCCCCAGCCTTGTTTTCGAGTTTTTAATTCAACACTTCTTTTGCGTTGTGGAGCTATTCCATGTGAGATGTGTAAATCTGGGGTGATGAGGAGGCATGATTTGGGATTGTGGGAAGAAATCATACTCAAGGCACAGAACTTTTTCCCTGCTGTCTTGATGTCGCATCCCTATAAATTTGGTACCCAATTATTTCCCCTTGCCTTCCAATATGTCATCCATGAGGCAAGTGAGGCAGCATGACAAAAGCAATAATGATTCAGTTACAGAACACTGAAATACGTTATTAAGATGGATAGGAAATCTATAGGACAATTATTCTGTAATTAAAGGCAATATCTAACCATCAGAAACAAGTCTCCCACCTGAAACCATTCAACAAAGTGATGCTGAGCATACCAGGGATGTTTGCCTGAATCCCACCCCACCCCCTAGAGCTGCTTCTTTTCCAGGCTGCTTCAGCTTCTCCTGGTGCAGGCAGAGATTCTCCACTGATACCTCTACATTTCAGGCAGGTTTACCTTAGCAAAGTGAAATGAATCCTTAGGCAACCTCTGGGGTATTTTTTGTTTGTTTGTTTTTATTATTATTAAGAGATTTTCTATTCATTTTATATACCAACCACAGATTCCCCTCTCCTCCCGCCTCCCACTCCCCAGCATCCCCCCCACAACCCATCCCCCATTCCCACCTCCTCCAAGGCAAGGTCTCCCATGGGGAGTCAGCAGAGCCTGGTACATTCAGTTGAGGCAGGTCCAAGCCCCTCCTCCCTGCACCAAGGCTACGCGAAGTGTCCCACCATCGGCACTGGTCTCCAAGAAGCATGTCCCGGCTCATGCACCAGGGACAGGTCCCCATCCCACTGCCTGCCTCGGGGCCCCCTAAACAGTTCAAGCTAAACAACTATCTCCCCTATCCAGAGGGCCTAGTCCAGGACCATGGGGGCTCCTCAGCTATTGGTCTGGGGTAATTAACATCATGAATAAGTCAATGAAGAGCACCTACTTTCTACTCAGAATGTATTTCCCTGAATCATCTGTAGTCCTGCATTTTTCTGTCATTGTGTTTGTAAACACGCCAATAATGTTATCATATAATAGTGAATACACATGTAAAAGATGGACAATTTTAACTTTAAGTTCTAAGTATATAGATCTTGGAAGGTCTTCTTAAGCTCAAGACTATGGTTGCAAAGAATGATCTGGCTAAATGTGATAATGCCCAAATAGAAGTGTGGCAGGAAATTCTATCTAACACTAATTTCAAAGTAAAGAGAATCTACCTCCCATCTAATGAACTATTCACATATTCTATTTCATTGAATACCCCTAATGAAGAAGCAATACCTACTTGGAGATAAGTATAATTAGCTTCATTTTACAGATGAGCAAATTTGAGGTCATAGAAGTTGGATAACTTGACCAAGAACATGAAGCTAATGAGTACCAAAGCTGAAGTTCAATTCCACTTACTGCAAAGCACTTAGTGTTTTAAGGAACAAAATTAGGTGCCATATTCTTGCCCTTGCACCCTGCAGGTCACAACTGTATCTGTCATTAACCTTCACCAACCAGACATCTCTGCCTTGTCAGCTAGATCTCTCCAGCAAAAAAAAAAAAAAAAAAAAAAAAAAATGGACCATGAAGATGTTGCTTTTTATGAGGTCACATCTTTGAAAAGATGTTATCATAGTAAATGAGTGGAACTTTCAGCCAGTTGATTTGACTCAGCCATTGAGCTGAGAAGTCATTTGAGAAAAAGAATATTAAATAAGAACATACATTGGGATACACATTGAGTATTTACCACCACCAGGTTGTAGCATGAATCTTAAAGGTTCTTATTAATAAAAACAAACCCAGAGCCAGGTATTTGGGTGAATCCTGGAAGATCAAGAAGCAGAACAAGCCACAGCCACCTCACCTTGCTAATTCCTCAGCTGATCCTATTTCCTCAGACCGGAAGCCTCTGAGTCTTCATCCAAATGAATCTCAGCTGAACTGCTGCTAACAGCCTAAAAGCTTAACCTGGCTCTAGTTCCTGGTCCTCACACCTTATATACCTTTCCGCTTTCTGCCATCACTTTCTGGGATTAAAGGCTCACTTCCTGGGATTAAAGGCGTGAGTCACCATGTCTGGCTGTTTCCAGTGTGGCTTTAAACTCACAGAGATCCGTATGGATCTCTGCCTCCCAAGTGATAGGATTAAAGGCGTGTGTGCACCATTTTCTGGCCTCTATATCTAGTGGCTATTCTGCTCTCTGACCCCAGATAAGTTTATTAGGGTGCACAATATTTTGGGGAACACAATATCACCACACCAGGTACTCCCTTAAATTGCTCTTTGCATATATCAACCTAAAGTTCTCTTATATTTATTTATTTTATTTTTTAATTTTTGAGACATGCTTTCTCTGTGTAGTTTTAGTGCCTGTTCTGGGACTCACTCTGTAGACCAGGCTGGCCTCGAACTCACAGAGATCTGCCTGGCTCTGCCTCCCGAATGCTGAGATTAAAGGCATGTGCCACCACCACCCGGCTTAAAGTTCTCTTTTCATGGATAGTCCACAGCATTTTGTCAAAAGGGACACATTGAAATTTAAGAGATTGCTCAATGATTAAGGTGCTTTCTATGAAAGTATAAGGACCTGAGAGTCCCAGTTCCCACATAAAAAAGTGTGGTGGCATGTACCCAAAATCCCATGGCTGCGAAGTGGAGACAGAAAGAAAGATCTCAGGTACTTGCTGGCCAGCTAGTCTAGTCAATCAGTAAGCCACAGATTCAGGGAGAGACCTTACATCAAAATATAATAATGACATTAGGAGGTAGAGTGGACACCAGATGTCAATACTTGACCTCCACATACATACACCCTGACACACAAGCACACACAAACACACATACACATAAAAAGAATGTGTTTCTTTTGACTGGGGCAATCAACACAAGCACACACCAGGAAAAGACCAATTTAAAACTTTGCTCCTTTGTGGTGTTATAATCTATAATCTATAATGCACGTCAAGAGCAGTCATTAAAGATCATAGGCCCCCTCACACAAACAAACACATACTTGCTGGCATCAATAATATTTTATTCATGGAAAAGAAACAATAATTTTTTTCTCTCTGACACAACCCCATCCAATCCTTGCGGAGTTAAGAAAATATAGCATTTTCTTTTTCCATAAATAATGCATTAGAATGGATGCTGTTTGGGGGATTGAAAGTCATTCTTGGCAAATTAGGAAACAAGACATTTCTGCTTGTCTTCAGAGACCTACCCTTAAGCCTAACTTGTCCTGGTCTCAGCTGAGCTGTTCATCTGTGGGATTACCACACAATCACACCAAAGAGAAAGATGTATTTTCTGGAGCCATTTATCTCATAATTCAAAACAGAATGTTTTAAGGAAGAGGATTTTTAAAGTATGCTCCAAATCAGAGTGCTAGAGAGGTCACCAGGAATCCACAAAGATGACTCCACTATAGACTACTGGCAATGGTCAAGAGGGTGCCTGAGCTGAGCTACTCTGGTGATTGGATGGCCGAACACCCTAACTGTCATGATAGAACCCTCATCCAGTGACTGATGGAAGCAGATGCAGAGAGCCATGGCCAAGCCCCAGGCTGAGCTCCAGGAGTCCAATCGACGAGAGAGAGAGAGAGAGAGAGAGAGAGAGAGAGAGAGAGAGAGAGAGGAGGGATCATATGAGCAAGAGATATCGAGACCATGATTGGAAAAAGTACAGAGACAACTAGCCAAACTAGTGGAAACACATGAACTGTGAACCAATAGCTGAGGAACCCCCATGGAACTGGACTAGGCCCTCTGGATAAGTGAGACAGTTGATTAGCTTGAACTGTTTAGGGGGCCCCCAGGCAGTGAGACCATGAGCCGGCTTTTTGGAACCTAGTGCCTATGCTGAGACACTTGCCTTGGTACAGGGAGGAGGGGATTGGACCTGCCTGAATGCACCAGGCTCTGCCTACTCCCCAGGGGAGACCTTGCCTTGGAGGAGGTGGGAATGGGGGTGGGGTGGGTTGGGGGGAAACTGGGGGTTGGGAGGAGGGAGGACAGGGGAATTCGTGATTGATATGTAAAACGAATAGAAAATCTCTTAATAAAAAGAAAAGAATTGATTTATTTTTATTTTATGTGCATTGATGTTTTGCCTGTGTGTATGTCTGTATGAGGGGTCCCCTCAAACTGGAGTTACAGACAGTTATGAGCTGCCATGTGGGTGCTGGGAATTGAACCTGGGTTCTCTGGAAGAGCAGTCAGTGCTCTTAACCACTAAGCCATCTCTCTAGCCCCCAAATCTTATTAATTTACTATCATTTCCTTTTCTTTGGAAGTCTGCTTACTTAATCATAAAAGAAAGAAGGGTGTTAAAAAAATAAAGACAAACCCTAGAAACACGTTCCTTAGATGAGGTTAAAGCAGAGAATATGCTTCTTATAAACTGAGACACAACGTCAAGAATTTTCATCTGTGAGCCGGTTAGTGAAATGAAACAATTCATTTGTTCCACTGCCGGGAAATGACCTGACAATATGGAGTTCAATTTTCATCACACTAGAGTGAGAGAAGAATGGAATAAAACAGTGTGATGGCCAGCAGATTCCACTCTTGATAGGGCTGACATAGCATAAAACTTTATGGAAAGATTGTTGATCATTGGGTAGATTTGTTCTATCATAAGTCAAATAATTTCCTCTGGGGCTTAACCACACACAGAAACGTTCTGATAAGAGTTGGCACAAGAAGGATGAACTAGCCCTGTCCATCAAGCATCTTTAATAAGCAGGCTCCAGTATATGTACAAAACAATCTTTTTGTGTGAAGCAACAAGTCACTTCACTTCAAGGAACTACAACTTGACTTTATTTTCAGAAGTATTTTCTTCGGGAATCATTTTTGAATTTTTAATTTTATTTTCAATAAATGGCTTCACTCTATTCTATTCCTTGGTTCTAGTGCTGTGATGATACCTCCTTGGTTTTTCTTGTTTCCTTACTAAAACTAAGAGATTAGATACTGGAAGTTGAAGGGAGGAAACTACAGCTACACTGTTGGAAGTGTAAAGCAATGTGCTTGGAGGTCTGTGCTTTGCACCCCCTGGGACCAAGAAGAGACTAAAAAACTGAAGGCAAGAAGCAAAGGATCAGCGAACCAAGTTCTGTTATATATCTTATTGGTGACTTCATTTAACCCAGACAGCACGTCACCCCATGATTTACATGTGTGTAGTCCCCTTTTACTGATGAAGAATATGAATTTCAAGGTCATTGAGTAATTTTCTGACAGTCAAGTGGCTTGTATATCTCTGACCCAATTTCTTTGTTCCACATCTATCATCTAACCAACCATCTAAACCCAAAGCCCAAGTCATCTTTCATTCTTCCCACACCTAAGCACCTCACCACTCAGTCACAGACTTCTGTGGATTGTTTTTTAAATCAACGTTTCTACTTTACTCTGCCACTAGAAGTATTTGGAAGAGACTCTGAGTGTGTGGGGAAACTGTCTGCATTAGTTTTCTAAGATGAGAAATCTAAGAATTAGAGGATGTTCTCTTTCCACTTAGGGTCCTCTAGTAGGTTACCATTCACACTGTAAGATAAAGTCCAACTCCTTGATAGTGTTTATAATGTCACCCAGATCTGATTTTCCTTTGCCACTTCAAAGATACATCTGAAAACTCTTAACATCAGGTCAGACACAATTATATCTTTCAATTTTCCAAATATTCTTTCTTCTTCTGGGTATTTTCAAATGCCAAGTATTATGCCTCAAATGTTTTCTGATGATCCGTTTTTTTCATTTTTCATGCATCCTTCTGATCCTGCTTTGGGAATCCTTCGCTAAGTTGTGAAAATGTTCTTCCTTGATGAACAGCCTCAGGAGCACCCGAGAACTAGTTAATGAAGATTCTGAGGCCCATCCTACCTCCTGAGTCAGAATATTTGGAGGTTGGTGCCCAGAAGATCCTGATGCTGGGTGAAGCTGATGCTCCTTACTTGTAGCTTAACCCAGATCCACAGTGGGACCCTCTAGGGAACATGGAGAAGAGCTCAAGCTACACTCATCCCTAGAGAGTTGGGGTAGAACTGAGGAATCAGAGTATTTTACTCCTGCTGCTTTCTTCTTGGTTGATGTCCCCCGACTTAACTGCGATGTACAACCGAGCTAGTTTAAATAGTCTGATGGTCTCTCTTGATAGTTAGCCTCTATATTCTTTATTGCCTACCATGCATGGTAGACAGGTTTATAAAGGCAGGGACTACAGTCTAAGCAGAAATCTAGAGCAGTGACTTAGAACAATGAAGCACTCAATTTAAAAATATAAGTAAAAGTGCATATTAACTAACTCTTTGCCTGAGGTCCCAGACCATCCAGCGCTGGTAAGGGTGATACTGATTGCCTCTACAAAGAACAACAGTTCACTGGAACAAAAAATATGAATGATCTTATTCGGGCAACTAGCAACTTCTAAACCTCATACATTGCTGCTTTATCAACAGGAAATCAAAGCATAAAAGAATAGCTTCCCTCTGCTTAGCGAGACAGTTGTGTAGCTTGATCTTCTTGGGAGGCCCCCGGCAGTAGGATCAGAATCCATCCCTGGTTCATGAGCAGGCTTTTTAGAGCCCACTACCTATGATGGGACACTTCACACAGCCTTGAGGCAGGGGGAGGGGCTTGGACCTGCCTCTACTAAATGTTCCTCCCCATGGTAGGACTTACCTTCTTGTAGGAGGGAATGGGGAGTGGGTTGGGTCAGGGAGGCTGGAGGGGCAGGAGGAGGGAAGAGGGGGATCTTTGATTGGTATGTAAAATGAATTTAAAAAATTCTTAGTTAAAAAAAAAACTAGCTTCCTCCTTGTGACTATTTATAAAGTGTCATCCACCTGTTCCACACCAGGAGACAAATGCACTTCCTATCACTCTGCTCATCTCCCTTTATTTTAATTGGGGCGTGGCACAGCTGTGTAGATTTAAATTCAAGCCCACAAATGAAATTTTGAAAATATTCTCTGTCTTGGCCACTAATTCTTACAGATCCTTTATTATAAATCTTCATAACATCGTAAGTCTATGCAGGTTATGTAAATAGTGTTTTGTTGATTTAAAAAAACTATGCTAATATCCACATTATACAACTAAAATATTTGATCAGAGTATATTAAGGCTTGAGGTGCAGTTTCCTAGGAGGGCCTGTGCTAAGGAAATCACAAAGCAATGTTGCATGCAAATAAGGTGCGACGCAGTTGAAGGGAGATTTTCACTGTTTGGAGTCTGAGAAGAAAACCTGTTAGTGAGGAGGAAAAAGCCAGGGTTTAAGAGGCCTCCAAGGAGAAGATGTGAACTGAAAAATCTCCTGTTAAAGAAAGAGAAGGGTTAAAAAATGACAGGGGGCGGGGAGCTCCCAATCACCATGGTAACAAGAGTAAACTAGAACCAATGGGGAGTCAATTTCTACACAGTTAGACAGGGTTGAGCATATGTAAGGCAGGAGACCTGGCCTTCCTGGCCTTCCTTCAGCTTCTTTTCTTTTTCTTCCTTCCTTCCTTTCTTCTTTTTTTTTCTTCTGATTTGGGAGGAGATTGACAAGGAAACAAATGCCATCAGCAAGGACAGTCTCCCTTGACCTTGCCAGGAGTAGCAGAAATCAGTCTCTAATAAGCAGGTTGGCTGCTGTGGTTAACACCTTAGCTGATGGACTGAGCTAGTTCATGCCTGAAGAACGGAGCAGCACCAGGTGCCTATCACTACCATAGCTCCCCTCATCCACACAGTATTTACTCCAAGGCCCCCAGTGGATGTCTGAACCAATGAATAGTAGGTTGCAGGCTGCATTTCTTCCCATATAAATTAAGGACAGCAAGATCTTGATGGTAAAACTAATAATGAACTAGAAGTATAACGACATACAGTTTTCAAAGCTATGTGAATATGATACTTCTTTTTCACAACATTCCCTTATGCTTGCCTTTTTTTCATTCAAAGGAAATATTTTGTAGGTTCTTCTTGACATGTCTGAACTGACAGCATTACGATTCTTGAAGCTTATGGGTATTATTAAGTGAAATAAGAGTTTCATGAATAAAAACATTGCAATATCGTGATAGTCAAACTGACAGCTGAAGGGTCTCCTAGTAATTAATGGGAAGGTAGTATACCCAGACAGCATGGACACATTACACTAAGGAATGACTAGCATCTTTGTAAAATAATGTCAGAGCTCATGACACTACAGAGACCCATTCAGAATGAAATTAAAAATTCATTAATTATCCATTTCTGATATTTTCCATTGAATATTTCAGCCTAGGGTGTGTGTGTGTATGTGAGTGTGTGTGTGTGTGTGTTTGTGTGTGTGTGTGTGTGTGTGTGTGTGTGTGTGGTGTGTGTGTGTGTGTGTGTGTGTGTGTGGTATGTGTGTGTGGTATGTGTATGTGTGTGTGTGTGTGTGTGTGTGTGTGTGGTATGTGTGTGTGTGTATGCTAATGTGTGCCAGGGCAGACGTGTGTAAATGTATATATACACAATAAATTTTAAAAAGTAAATTTTGAAAAATAAACTATGGATAAGACTTGAGAAGGTTTTCTGCTCAGTTCTTTATTTCTAGCTGATTGCACACAGGACAAACTGTCTTCCTTTATGACAGAATTCCCCATTCTGTCTGCGCATGCGACCTGAATATGTTACAAATGTGCTGTGATATTTACCCGCCTTCTTCCTTTTCCTCCTGTACTTTACAAATTTTGTCATCCTCGAGATGACCTATGGTAGAAAGAGCTTGGAACACACTTGTCTCTGATGCAGCAATACCCAGGAACCCAGGTAGGATTATCGAGCCACTGTCTGACTTTGATGAAGGAGCTTGTTCTCTCTTTGTAGACTGGGATGATCAAGAAGGCATAAGGAAACATGACTCCATCTTGGTCAAAGACAAGCAGCTATATGTCAAAAAGAATTACTTGTTTAGCTCCTGCAGATGAGGAAGGAGCTTGGGAATAGCGAAGGGGGATGTTCGTTACCTAACCCAGGCAAAGCTGTAAGACCAGGCTTGTCATCAAACATTTGCCACAGCTCACTCTGAAATATTTCCAGAGTACACTGCTGCAGGCCAAAATGAGTTGAAACCTAGAGGAAAAAAGGCTCTCTGTGCCTAGTGTATTTGTCATTTGCCAGTTCATTCACATGCAAAACATTCCAAGGTAAATATAACCCTGGAGTTGACAAAGCACCGTTCTTTGCTGCTCTGTTTTAACACAACTAATGCAAAATGTCATTGTTGGAAAAGGCTACAGAGAACTTGTGACCCAGACTTCCTGATAAGACATTTAAATTTTTTTTTTTACCTATCTATACTTGCTGTGAGCTTTTTGTCAGCCTCCTCTTCCTCAACTACATCACCATTAGTTAACTGCACCTAAACTCCCAAGAGCAGCAATTTAGGTGAACAACAGAGTGAGGACAACTATCAGTAGAAATCTAAATCTAGGACAAAGCTTTGACTATGAAGTGGCAAATCAATGTAAACTTTAAAATTCTGGAACATAATATTTATAGTATGTATAATTAAGAATGCCAATGTAAGCTTACAGCGGCAAAGCAAATGGCCCCCTACGGTGAGAGCCCATTCTGTCTAATTTGTTTGTGGCTCTTCTAACACTGCTAGTGATTGAATGGTTTAAGGTTCTCTTCCCTGGATTTCAGATATGCAAATTTACAAGCTGGTTTTATCTAGTGCCCTTTTCTAATGAGGAAAATATTGTGTCAGCAATTAGATTTTATTAAATAAAAAGAAAATTTAAATGAAAAATAGTTCATTGCTTTCCTCCTGAGAAAGGACAGGAAAGATAACATTTTCCCCCCTTGGTTAGATAGAGAACCAGTCCTTTCAGTTTGGAATGTTGGGACATTTCCCTACTGGTCTTTGGTTTGTGAAAATTATATGTAGAAAGTTACTGAGCCAGCTTATAGGGAAGCTGTAAGCTACATGGTAACGAAAGGGAAGCATGCCTGAGGATGTTCAACATCGTTAGGAAACAGTTAGATGCTTTCAGAAATCAGTTGCAACTAAAATCACACTTTTAATAAAATAAATGGAAAAGAACATCGACCACTTCTCATATATGTGACATAAGGTCTCTTTCAAATGTGAAAACAAACTACTACATTCAACTGATCCTCTTACTTTTTTTAAATAAATTTTTTATTAATAGATTATTTATTCATTTTACGTACCAACCACAGATTCCCCTGTCCTCCCTCCTCTCACCCCCCATTCCCACCTCCTCCAAGGCAAGGTCTCCCATGGGGAGTCAGGAGAGCCTGGTACATTTAGTTGAGGCAGGTCCAAGCCCCTCCCTTCCTGCACCAAGGCTGCACAAAGTGTCCCACCATAGGCACGAAGGTTCCAAAAAGCCAGCTCATGCACTAGAGACAGGTTCTGATCCCACTGCCTGGGGGCCCCCTATACAGTTCAAGCCAAAAAACTGTCTCCACTATCCAGAGACAAACGGACATTGCAACAAACAGCCATGGTAATTAGACATTGCTACTTTGATTCAATGTAGTGAGAAGAAGACCTAGTTTGCTACTTCTCCCCCAACTTCTTCTTTTTCATCAGTAAGACTAGAGATGGACATTTCAAGTCACATGTCAAGAAAGTATCTGTTGCCAGATGGTGGTGGCACATGCCTTTGATCCCAGAACTCGGGAGACAGAGGCAGGCAGATCTCTGTGAGTTTGAGGCCAGCCTGGTCTACAGAGCAAGATCCAGGACAGGTACCAAAACTACACAGAGAAGCCCTGTCTTGAAAAAAGCAAAAGAGAAAGTATCTGTTACTTGTTAGGAGATGAGGAAAACAGATCACTCCAAAAGAGGAACTAGGGGGTAGAATGTTCATGGACTTGGGGGAACTCCCAGAGTCTTACAGTAGCAGCTTCTTGGCAACTAGTACAGATGTATTACTGACATTTAATATATTTGTAGAGCAAACCAATGATTACTATTGGTGTCAATTCAGTATGATTTTCACCAAGGATATATTATTCATGCACCAATAATATCGAGCTTACAACAGCTCGTTGAGCCACAGGGATCAACGATAGAATTCATGGGCAGCAACAACCTTTCCAATTAGCCAGATATCAATCATTCTCAGTGTTGACCCATTGTAGAAGGACAAAGCAGAGCATATATCACTAGTAAGTATGTCCAGGTAAACTACAATCAGAACAAACTATTTCTGTTTGTGGCTCCTGTGAGTCACTCTGGGATATGTGGCGATGATAAGGATACTACTCTGTACCACAGCAGTGAACTAGACTTATTTGAGTTACAAATTATGAGTATGGTGGCATAGGTGTCCAGAAAGTGGATGTGTCTTCTCTGCTGACCAGTTGCCTGTAGTCAGTGGTGAAAATGTACATACTTTTTTTTTT
>CABHPQ010159339.1:8397-18825 GCA_902168405.1 Peromyscus aztecus
ACATGCTAGCAGTCTGAGGTCACTCTGGGGACAAGCTGAAGAAGATGAACAGTCAAGAAATAAAACTGGAAGAGAGGACATAGCGATGCTTTCTCAGGGACACTGAGCCACTGTGACTGACCGGTCCCTTAATGTAGCTCCTTCTGCTCAAAGGCAGGAGATGTATTAGTTCATCATTCAATTCGTCTTTTTTGACCCTCGTTCCCCGTACTTTACTAAAAACCCGGGTAGCAAACAGATGAGGAGCTCCCAGAGACTAGCCGTGCTACGGGCCTTCACCCTCTGTGTCATTCTGTGCCCTGCAGGGGTACTCGCCTCAGCTCGGGGGACTGCTGACTGATAGCTCAGTGTCAGCTTAGAATTCTGCACAGAGTACAGAAAAAAAAAAAAAACAAAAGCACGCTTCTGCTATAACGAAGGATCTCAGCCTTCCCTCTGTCCTGTTTCCTGTCTCGCACAAGCAGAACCTCCTAGGAGCACTGTCCCCGGGGTATGGTGACACTCACCGGCCATGTCACTGGTGATAAGATCCAGCTTTTGTGTCATCTCCTTCTCATTGTCATAGCTGATGGTAAATTCCGTCGACTGATGCCTTGCAAAGGGATATTTAATCTGCTTCCAACAGCCTGGAACAAAGAGAAGACGAAACCGTGCAGCAGACATGTAACTCACATACCCTATGTGTTCTCCATGTATCGTCAGTTGTGTGGGCTGAGCATGACACGGTGAGATGAACCCTTCAATATGTATCCACTGATGGCTTTGTTTATTTATTTATTTATTTATTTGAAATAGGATCTCTTTACATAGCTGTGGCTGTCCTGGAACTCATGTAGACCATGTTTGAACTCACAGAGATCCACCTGCTTCTGCCTCCTGAGTGCTAGAATTAAAGGTGTGTGCCACCACAATGCCCAGCTCCCACGGATGGTGTTAAATGGATTTGTGGACTGGAAAGGTGGTCCAGTGGTTAAGAGCACAGACTACTCTTCCAGGACTCTGTTTTGATTGCTATCACCCACAGGGCAGCTCACAACCATCTGTAACTCCAGTGCCAGGGGATTCAGCATCCTCTTCTGGACTCCATGGGCACCCAGTGTGGAGGTAGTACACAGACATACATGCAGACAGGCAAAACACCCAAACACATAAAAATGGGTGGAGCCTCCAAGCTCTGGAACCATCTGGGCCCAGTTTTCCATCATTCACATAAGACTCGTACCCCGAGGCAACACAGCTGCCATTTAGACTTGGCCTGTTCTCAGCATCTTCAGGCCTCCACTGCATTTGCTGGGAACGGATCAGGCAGGGATCATGTGTGTGTTCTGGAGAATTCTTAGGACACAGGCCAGTGGTATTCACCTATAATCCCAGCACTAAGGATGCCAAGCACATGGGAGCTCCAGGTCAGCCTGGGCTTTATAGTGAATTCAAGGTTAAGCCTGGCCTACACACTGAGACACTATCTCAAGGACACAGAAAACTACCAATGGAAGAAACAAAAAGCAGACCCAGCAGTGAGTTAGCTGTGGCCTAAGAAATACTGGAAGATGTCAGGTCTATTTGCACAGTCCTACAATCTTATGCTACTCAGGAGGCTTAGGCAGGAAGGAAAAAAAAAAGTTCCAAGGCCTGCCTGAGCTACAGAGTGAGTTCAAGACTGGCCTAGGAAACTTAGTGAGACCCTATCTAAAATAAAAAGTAAAAAGGTGTGTGTGTGGGGGGGGGGGGGGGGCTGTGTCGCTCAATGGTAGAGTTCTTGTCTACCACCGTTTAATCCTGATGTGCAAAACAGAGGTCTGAAAATACTTCATGCGTGAATGTTTTTTAATTGTCGTGATGATTATTGACCAGTGTATGGAGTGTGTGTGTGCCCGTGCCATGGTAGGTGCAGAGGTCAGAGGACAGCTTTCTGGAGTCCGTTCTCTTCTTCTACCATTATGTGGGTTGAGGGATCAAATCCAGCGAGCTCACTAGTCCTGTCTGTCTTTACTTATTGTGTTTGATTCTAAGAATAGAACCCAGGCCAAGCACATGCTCAGTTCACTGGCAGGGTGGCAGTCACGTCTCCTTGATGACAGGCAGTGTATGTAGCAATCTAATCTTCAGTACACATACAGAAGTGAAGAGTCTAAACGGGAGGAGGCTCGTGCTAAATACAGATCTGGTGGCATAAACACTCTGAAGTACAAGATGGACTAGACACAGTAAATTTCTTCATCGTGGCTTTGCTAATTCAAATGTTATAGAACTTATCTTTATTAAAAAAAAAAACAACCCAAAAACCCATATAGTAGGTTCCTCTTACCTACAGTTTATTTTCCAAAAACAAAGGGACCATGATCCAAAAGTACTAAATGGAAAAATTCCAGAAGTAATTCCTATTTTAAACAGCATGCTGTTCTTAGAAGAAGAATAAATTCTTGTGCAATGCTGCCTAGAATGTGACCCCACCCCACCCCCTGTATCCACTCGATATACGCTACTCTAGGGTGATGGTCAATTTGACAGACTCTAGATTTACCTGGGAAACGGGTGTCTGGTGGGGGGATTATCTTGACTGCATTAACTGAGGTGGGAATACCCACCCAACATGATGGGACCAAGCCCTGCCTGGGATCCTGGACTGTAACTGGAGAGGCAGAACTGGGCGGCAGCTTGCATTCACCTCTCTGCGCTCTCCCATCGTGGATGCGATGTAACCAGTTCGCTTCAAGTTCCTGCTATCTCTCCTTCCCACCATGATGGACTGTACCTTGGACTGTGAATGTAAACAACTCCTCTCCTTTAAATTGCTCTTTTTAAAGATTGTTTTATCACAGCATCAGGGAAAGAAACTAAAACACGCCCGTTTAGTCACTTTACTTGATGACGCGCCCACAGGAAAATGGTGATACTGGCCATTCTATTTCAGTACATTATAACTGTCCCATTCCATGATTATTTAGCTGCTTGTTAATCTCTCGCTGTCTAATATATAAACTACACTCTATCAGAGCCATGCATGTCAAAACTTTCTATATCTATTATTTAGTTCTATCTACAGTCTTGAGCAACCACTGGTGTCTTGGAACATAGCACCCACAGATAAACCACAGATAAAGGGGCTTACGGGATATGGAAGCCAGGGCCCTGCACACGTTAGGCAGGTATTCTACCACTAAGCTTATCACCAGCCCTACAAATGCATTGCATTAACGGACCTTGCCCCTTTCCTTAAAGACAGAATAAAACTGTAGATGGAGTTTTTAACCAACCTGTTTTCTGAGCCTCAGCTGATACATACGGATTTCCTTTCTTCTTCCTCCTATTAAGACAAAAAGTCCTACTAAATATTCACAAGCCAACCTGTCCACCTTGTCTCTTCATATAATATGAATTTCAGAATAGTACTTACCTCAAAGGGTGTTCTGAAGACTGAACTAGAAGCTGACATATGCTTACAAAGCCATGTGTACATACATATAGGATCATATGTAAATATATCTTATAATTAAAGTCACAATATTTTCATTTATACTAATTTTATTTTGTGTTAATAGAAAGCAATGTATTATTATTTGATTTTCTCAATGGCTCAGGAAACCAATAAAATCCTTAAGAAATCTGTAATGATCACTTTTATATACTATTTTCTTTTTTTTTTTTGGTTTTTTTTCGAGACAGGGTTTCTCTGTGTAGCTTTGCGCCTTTCCTGGAACTCACTTGGTAGTCCAGGCTGGCCTTGAACTCACAGAGATCTGCCTGGCTCTGCCTCCCGAGTACTGGGATTAAAGTACTATTTTCTATAAGGTACAAATTATAGGTGCCTTTAAAAGGAATTAACATTATCAGTTATGTTGAATGTGTAGAATGATTCGGCATTCTACTCATACTAATGTACATTTTTATAAGTTCTAAATCTGTTTAAAATGGAAAAAGAGAATGGGAAAAACTTGAGAATATTTTCTACATTGGTTTAAATCCAACTTCTAACGTTTGTCATAATAATAAAAATGGTATATAAGGGTTATAGAAAAGATTCAGCACCCATCCTGGTGAATGCCTTTGTTCTGCACATGAAAAAACAGCCACAGCAGACAGAGTTGGGTTGTTTGGTGACGTGAGTGGGAGTGGAACCCAGGCCCCAGGTCCTCCTTCTTAACGCTCTCCATGGGTGGGAGGAAGAGGGAGACATCAAAAGGAGTATGTCAGCTCCCAGATGTTGACTCCAGCAGGGCTCATGTGGGAAGCCTTTATCAAAGCTTCTATGTGATGAGAACTGCTTAGAACGTAGCATTGAGTATTTCTATGCCAACATCAGGACCCAACTTATTTTTAAAATATAAACTAACACTTCATCTCCAAATGAGTCATGCTGCTTCTTCAATACACATTTACCAGAGGTGGAAACTTTTGGGATTTATGAATGTGTTGGTATTATCAACTTGATGGGATTTAGCCTGGCCATGGGAGAACACCTCTGGGTTTGTCTATGAGGGTGTCTATGAGCCTAGGAAGGTTTAACTGAGATAGGAAGATCCACCCTAATTGGGGGTGGAACCATTCCACAGGCTGGGGGGGTCTCAGATTAAAAGAAAAGGAGAGAGAGCCAGGCCTCAGCATTCATCTCTTTGATCCCTGCCTGCAGATGGGATGTGACAGCTACTTCACGCTCTTGCCGCCATGCCTTCCCAGCGACACAACAGACTGTGTGTCCGCAAACTGTGAGCCAACACCCTCCTTCCTTAGGCTGTCTGGGTGGTGAGAGAGGTTAGCTCATACCCTGTTTATACATATAATCAGAGAAGAAATGAACAAGTGTCAATTCACATACCTTCTGAAAACTGCAAAGACGCCCATTCCAGCCAGAAGGAGGAGAGCGAGGATCACGGATGGAATAATCACAGTGGTGATGTTCATTCCTGGAATGAGAAAGCCACCTCATTACAACACAAATCACCTAGAAGCAAAACTCAGGGTCGAAAAGTGCTTCAGGGCTGGGTGCAGTGGTGGACAACTTTAACCGCAGCACTTGGAGGGCAGAGGCAGGAGGATCTCTGTGGGCTTCAGGCCAGCCAAGGATACACACAGAGACCCTGTCTCAAAAAGGCCCCAAATAAAACTCAATAAGCAAAACCGCTTTCTGCACAGGGAAAACGACTATGCTCGGCCTTTGCGGTGTGACAAAGTAAAAGGGGATGATGTACACTCTGAGCCAAGTCTAGAAAAATAAAACCGTTCCTCCACCCGAGAAGGGCAGCTTTCCATGCTCCTAGGACGAGCCTCTTTGCCGGCTTCAGGTTAATTCTCCAAATCAGGATTAGACAGCTGAAGGGAGGAAGCTGCATGCAGGGCTCCCAGCAAAGCTCTCATACTTAGTTTCCACAGCTTGGGGGGGGGGGTTGACAGGTAATTGTCACTAAGCCTGGGGAGCCAAGGGCTCTCATTGTCAGAGCTGTGGCTCCGCTGCTGAAGAGGAAATGCAGCCTGATATCCTCAAGCAACATTTTAATCTGCTACTGAAAACTCCACGCTTCTCTACTACTCTTTGAGTGCCTCCATGAAGAGGCAAGCCTGTCCCCGAACAGACCCCGGGCTGGGGAAACCGTAAACAACGGAGGATATCACTCTACACCTTTCCCTTGTGATCCTTGGGGAGAAAATAAAGGACGCTCGGAAGTAAAAAATGCTAGCATGGCATGGTGGCACACGCCTTTGATTCCAGCACTGGAGAAGAAGAGGCAGGCGGATCTCTGTGAGTTCGAGGCCAGCCTGGTTTACATAGTTCATGCCAGGCCACCTAAGGTTACATAATGAGACCCTGTCTCAAAAAAAACAACAACCAAAGTAGCAATGTATAGTTCATGAACAAGAGGTTAAAAAAAAAAAAATTAGATGGATATAAAATACAGGTAAAGTCCAGTGCTGTCATTCATAAGAGTAAAATTTCAGGAAAATCCAACAACTTAAATATCGTGGATGGGAATGGCTAATTTATGGCATATCCATATATAGTAATTTAGAAAATACTCATAACTCAAAGTTAAATGAAAAATGTATAGTATGACATAGTATGTTACTGCTTATTATAGTGTGTGTGTACATACACATGTTTGCTACTCTTTGTTTTTTCAGAGTGGGTTTCATGTAGCCCAGGCTGGCTACAAACCCGAGGATGATCTTGAATTCCTGATCCTTTTGCCTCTACCTTGAGGTAGGGCACATGCCTAGCAAAGATCAGACCCAGCACCACCTGTTCGGCTGGAACCTCCAGCTCACCCTTGCATGATCCAGAAAGCCCCATTCCCCTCTCTCTCTCTCTCCCTCCCTCCCTCCCCAAACCCTGCCTGCTCAGAGAATCTCCAACAAAGAAAAGGCACCCAAAAGCTCAGTTCCACATTCCTGGCAACTACTGCAACTTCCTCCCCTGTTGCTGCCAGCAGCCCAAATCCCCGCCCAATCATTCCAGCTTTGACAACACTGGGCACAAACCCAGCTTGTGGCGGACACATCATCATCCCTCCCCTACAGGCTATATAATCTCCCTGCTTTAGTTCGGGCACATGGCTTCTCCTACCTCGATCTCTGGGATTGGAGAACCCACCCAGGAGTTGCTTTGCTGAAATAAACCTGTTCTACTTTTTCAATTAGGCTTGATGTGGCTTACTGCGTCGGCTGAGAAACCTATTATCTGGGTACAGAACAACACCTATTACCACCCAAGGAAAAAAAGGAAATAAAACAAGACAGAAAATTCTTGAACTCCATAACCCGTGGGCTTTGCAGGACTAAATTCCCCCGGAAGACTTTTGAAACAGTAATGATCCTTACCGGTGGAGGTAAACAGAAAACGCTTTTCTGACAGGGAACCACTGAAATAAAGACAAACAGAGGCACGTGAGTCGCTTCATTAGATGTTGCAGCCGAGCACAGCACTGCCCTTGTAGGGTTCACAGACCCAGCACCACCCCAGGCGGGAAGATCACAATCCTGCCAGCTTTCCGCTTTCATTTTCCTCAGTGTCTTACCGATAAGCTAACCCAGAAACTGTCCTAAGTAAATTCAAAAAACAAAAAAACAGGTGACAAAGGCCAGACTGAGAGACGTGACCTTTCCTAACAGCAGGGGTTAACTGTACAAACTGCATTCAACTGTGACAAGGTTACTTTGATTGTATTTAATCCCCATCGCCCTCATTCCAAACTCTCCATGGTCTCCCCAACCTAAAGAGTCATCTACCCTAGCGCGCATTCTATTAATTACTGGGACAAACACCATCTGGAAGGGGAGCAGGCTCATCCCATGTTCTAACTCTTAGATCACAATCCATCACCCAGGGAGGCCAAGGCAGGAACTCCGGACAGAAACCTGCAGGCAAGAACTGAAGCAGAGGACACGAAGGAATGCTGCTCACTGGCTGGCTCGGCCTGCTTTCTTACACAGCCTGCCCAGGGCTGGCACCACCCAGGACACTGGGCACTCCCACATCAATCATCAACCGAGAAAATACCCCAGTCTCGCCCACAAACCAACTTAACAGAGGCAATTCTTTAACTGAGGTCCCCTCTCCCAGATCACCCCAGCTCCTGTCACAGAAAACCCGAGCAGCCCAGCCCCCTCCTGCTTAGCGGCTGTTAACCTTAAGCTCTTGTTATATAGCCCAGGCCTTCCTAGATCTCACCATGGTAGCCTAAGCTAACCTTAAACTTGCAGCAACCCTCCTGCCCTAGGCCCCCTAGTTCTGATATTAGAGGCATGCACCATACCACACCCAGATATTATATTAATCTAGATTCTGCACATGAGAGAAAAATATGATGATGTTTATCTTCCCGGGTCTGACTTTTGTTGCTTAATGTGATGATCTCTGGTTCCATTCTCCTGCAAATGCCCCAAGTTTATCCTGAACAAAACTCTTTTGTGTGGACATGCAGGTATCTTTGCGATATGCTGGTAAAAGTCCTTTGGTTTTATGCCCAGACATAACTGGGTCTTATGGTAGTTTTGCTTTTAGTTTTTTGTTTGTTTGTTTTTTTAAAGATTGATTTATTTTATGTATATATGAGTGCTCTATCTGTATATGCACCTTTGCACCAGAAGAGGGCATCAGATCCCATTAGAGATGGTTGTGAGCCACCACGTGGTAGCTGGGAACAGAACTCAGGACCTCTGAAAGAGCAGCCAGTGCTCTTAACCACTGAGCCATCTCTTCAACCCCCTTGTTTTTAGTTTTTTTTTTGTTTTTTATTTTTTGTTTTTTTCCGAGACAGGGTTTCTCTGTGTAGCTTTGCACCTTTCCTGGAACTCACTCTGTAGCCCAGGCTGGCCTCGAACTCACGGAGTTTTTTAAGGAACCTCCATACTGGGATGAGGACTCAGCTCTTGTGACCCTCTGGGAAAGGAACATTCTACTGGGAATAAATTTAGAATTTATCAAGATCCCCCCTTTTGTCTGATATTTCCATTTTCTTTCTCCTAATGTCCCAAACTAAGAACTCCATTGGAAATGTGCCCCCCCAACACCCCGAAAGATCACATCAAAGATCACGTGCTACAACATAAACACCTATGTCTGCCTGCGCTGCCGGGAGCACTAAAACATTCCCTTGGATTTTGTTGTTGTCAGTCGGAGAGAGTAAGTATAGAAAGGATAACTTTTGAACATGAAGATATGAGTCTCGTGAGATGGCTCAGCTGATAACGGGTTCTCTGAAACCCATGCCTCCTACAAGTTGCCCTCTGACCTCCACATGAAGGTTATGGCATCTATGTGCATGCGTGAGCGAATGCACACACACACACACCATGCACAATTTTAAAATAAAGTAAGAAATTTTTATAAAAGGTGAAGACCTGAGGGAGGGTTCTGCTAACAGCCCTCTGCCTGGCTTCCTTCAGTTATCAGCTGGCCTCTAATGTGCATTTCACTCTATCTAACCAAATGGGGCAAAGTCACACTAAGAGCAGACAAACCTTCTCCTTAAAAGCCACCACCCGGGGGAGGGCGGGGCTCTGAGGCACCACCACGAGGTGAACGAATTCCACCAAATTACAGGAATAGGAAGCCTCCCTCTGGGCTCCAGAGATAGTCTGGAACAACTTAAGGTAAACACAAAGGAAGGCTTTCCCTTCGGATGGTCAGAGCCTCCTCCTTGGGATGAGATCAGTCCCTCTTCCTGATTCCATTCTGGTCTCCTCAGATGGAGGAAGTGGCCTGACCCCCGGATGAATCCCAGCAGAGTCTGGATATTTACTTTAGGGACCCCTTCTTCCTCAGCTGCAGCGCTTCCTTCTCTGTTTTCTTCCTGAACACCAAACAATCGTGTGTGGGAACCGAAGTTCAACGACCGAATGTACGGTGTTTCCCCAAGGGCGAGACATCACAGATAAAAACAGCTGCTCCCCGAAGATTTGGGATCTAAACAAGTAGAGGAGACTGGCTTAGCATGCAGTCGATTCCCTGCTCAGAACAAGGATCTGGGAGCAATCACAAGGGCTAGGAGGAAGTATAGCCCTTGGCATAATTCTGGACTTTCTACTTCTAACAAAAACAAGACAACTTGTTCAAATAACGACACGCTATACCGCCAACTTCCTACAAGCCGCCAATCATTTCCATGTATGTACCTCTTTGGCATGTAAATTTAAACTGCGACATGAAAATTACATTTATGCATTAGGTCTAATTGCTACATGGGTGATTGAGAGAATGAAACCTACTTTTAAGTCCACCATTTTAATGTTTTTTTTTTTCAAAAGTAAAACAAAACCCAGGCAGTCCACATTAAACTTGGTCACCCTGCTTTCTTTTAAATGAAGCATTCAGACATATACAAAAACAGGCCAAGCATTTGAAGTCAAGTCTAGGCGAGAGAGCCTCAGGTCTTCCGAAAGAGCACCCAAGCTTCAACAGACACACAGAGAAAAACCTCAAAAGTCAAAGATCAGGCAGGCTGAACAGTTAAAGTTTTACAGCACAATGTTTAAACAATCAGATCTATCACAAGCAGGATATAAAATTTAGTGTTCCAAGGTTTGAGATAGATATAAACCTAAAAATATATGTATGGGCTGGAGAGATGGCTCAGTAGTTAAGAGCACTGGTTGCTCTTCCAGAGGCCCTGGGTTCAATTCCCAGCTGCCAATTGGTGGCTCATAGTCAATCTGTAACTGACTTCTGACCTCTTTGGGCATGAGGCATGCATATAGTGTACATATATGCATGCAAGCAAAACACTCATACATATAAAAAAATAATCGTAAGCATGTATAGTATATGCATACACATATGTATTAGTTGGGTGTGGTAGCGTACACCTTTAATCTCAACACTCAATTGTTGCAAAGGCAAACAGATCTCTCTGAGTCTGAGACCAGCTAGGTCTATACAACAAGTTCCAAGTTAGGCAGAGCTATGCCGGGAAACTGTCAGGAAAAAAAAAAAAA
>CABHPQ010159340.1:7015-24425 GCA_902168405.1 Peromyscus aztecus
TGTGTGTGTGTGTGTGTGTGTGTGTGTGTGTGTGTGTGTGTGTATCTTCCAAACCTGCAAACACTAAGTATCAGAGAAATAGATATGTAATCTTGTTCCAAAGATTTTCAAGTTTGTTAGTTTTCTGTTACCATGACAAAATACCTGAGGCAAATCAATTTGTAAGAAAAAAAGGGTTGGTTTAGGTCATATTTTCAGAGGTTCTGGTCAATGGATGATTGGCATGTTGTTTGGGGGTCTATAGCAATGCGGTATATTGAGGAAGGAGCGTATAGTGCTATAAGCTACTTACCTGGTGGCAGCCAGCAAAACAAGAGAGACAGGAAGTAGCCCAGGTTCCAGCACCTTCAAGAGCATTCTCTCAGTACCCTAACTCCATCTCACCTGGCTCATCTCCTGGTAGCACCATGGACCAGGTCTAAGCCATTAAGCATGGGTCTTTGTGAGGCGCGTAAACCCGACAGAGCAAAAACCGAGTGTAAGCAGTGCTTTTCTCAGCTTGAAATCCTGTGGCGAGTCTTCCCGTTGTGACCTGACTTTCACTGTAGTGTTGAATCAGTTCTCCATGGACTGGTCACTTGTGTGTCTCCCCCGTCTATAGGATATATCAAAAGGGCAGGAGCTGCATCTTCACCACTTCAGTCCCCAGGTTACAGCTGTGGAGGTTCTCCACATATGTTGGCCTAGAGATTCAATGGATGTGTGGAAATACCATGATGTTGCTGAACCCTGACTTTGTTTTGTTTTCCCTTCCTTGAGGACTTTGGCGTTATGTTCCTGCACCACCTTGCAGCTGTTTCCTTGATAACCTTTTCCTATGTCAACAACATGGCCCGAGTAGGGACCCTGATCCTCTGTCTTCACGACTCAGCCGATGCTCTGCTAGAGGTAAAAATGTTTTCCTTTCATCTTGAAGACAAAATCCGGAGCTCACGAAGTCCCCGGAACCAGCAGTCCTGTAATGTGTTGGCTGATGCTTTGAAACTGCTGGGTGTTAATGGGTTACACTGGCATGAAAATGTGTGTACAGAGTGAGCTTGGTTAGCATCCTTGCCTAATAGGAAGCTGGAAGCCTCAACCAGTCCACCTTTGAATGGTTGATTTTATAACAGGAAAATTATTGTTTTAATAGATTTTCTGTTCTAAGAGTCACACTGATTTATCTGAAAACTGCATATAACACAGTTTAGTACTTACACTAAAATGAAGTGCTTTTGTTACCAGTGTACATATTATCCTAGTGGTTTGAGCAATGCAAAGGGTATATGAATCATAGATTTTATAGTGAAGATTTGTAAAGAATTTACCACTTTCAGAATTATTCTCAGTAATGTTATGTGCATAAATAAGTCCTTTCACTTCACTTTATGCTAAGAAATTATATAACTGGTCAAAATTAACTTAAAAGAGTACAGAGTTCATATAAAAGTGACTCTTGGAGTCATTTATTTTTCCTGCTTGGCCATGGTTCTGTTGCCTCAAAGACAGAGGTCTCCTTGATGATCTGTTATGGCTATAGGAGCCACAAATGTACACATTTAATCTTTCATAGAGGCAATAAGTTAAGATTTGAACTGAGTATAAAACCTCATGAAAAATTCTGGTCCCCTGAAGGTTATGAAACAAAGATAAACAAAGATAAACGGCATAAGTTAGAAGATAGTTTGTGGCCATGATTATTGAGTGATTCAAGCTAAACCTCATTCAGGGTGTTTTTAAAAGGAGAAATGTATGCAATAGGAAGTCTTCTGAAATTCTGTTATAATTTGATATATAATTTGTGTGTGCTTAGAAGTGGACATTTATGCTGCAGCCTATGTGTAGAAATCAATCCTGGATCTTCAGCGAATGTTAATTCCTCTGGAAATCTCTGGCATGCAGCTTGGTTGGAGCTGTGATCACCCCAAAAAAAAAATATATTTAATCCAGGAATTCAAGTACGTGGCTTTAAAGCAAAAGGTTTTCTTAACCTGGATTCTTTTTGACATCATAGATAATGCTTGGAAATGTCCAATTAATGAAATTGAAAACTAGGCTTTATAGCATACACATCTCTGTCAGGTTGATGCTGTTGCTAATAAGATGCTGTCGCTGCTGATGGGTAAATATGAAAGGAAAAGGACTTGTTGGCAATACCTAGCCAGAAGAAGGCCGGAAGTACTTTCCTTTTAATGTAATTCATGGTGTTATACTTCAAGTATTCATGAAATTAAAAGCTCATAATTTTGACATCCACTCGGGTGATGGATATTTCCCCCTAAGACACATTTCTCTCATAGCTTTGTGCACTGCTTAGCACCGTTAAATGACTGCCTCCAAGGATGCTATCAACAATCTTTTCCAGTAATTAATTTTCCAAGACATAGAAAGTAATGTTGTGTGTGCAGAAGAGATCTGCAGTTTCTAACTGTAGTACTTAGGTGCTGTGGACTCTGCAAACCTGCAAGAAGTGAGGAAGAAAAAAGGTCCACTTCCAGCCCCACCTGATCTTACTTAGAGTCATTTAAAAGTGATGGTGGAGAAAGCAGTATGGTTGCCCCTCTAGACTAATTTATAACATTAATATATATATAATATATATATAATATGTATATATATATTATATATATATACCTCATTGTGGGCTCATGCATGCTAAAGGAAACTTTTATCAGTTATTAAGTAAGTTGCATTCCTTCCTCTTACAGGCTGCCAAAATGGCAAATTATGCCAAATTTCAGAAGATGTGTGATATTCTGTTTGTCATGTTCGCCATGGTTTTTATCACCACGCGACTGGGCATATTTCCTCTCTGGTGAGTATGGCGATCTTCCTGATAGAGGCACCCCTCCAGGGAAACTTTGCAAACACTTTTCTCCTGAATTATACTCTTAAGTCCCATCGAGGAGCCACTGAAAAAGCAGCTCAATGGTGCTGGGGAAATAGCTATGTTGGGACAGTGTTTTGCAAGTGTGAGGACCAGAGCTTAGTCCCCAGCACCCCCAGTAACACATGCTTTTAATGCTAGCACTGGGGAGGTGGAAACAGAAGTATCCCTGGGGCTCCCTAGCCAGCCAGTCTAGCCTACATGATGAACTCCAGACCAGATACCCTGTCTCAAAGGTTGTAGATGGCATTTTTTACAATGATACTCAAGGTTGCTGTATGGTTTACACACACATGAATACACCACACACACAGCACTTGATCTCTTCTTTGAGGAGAGTTATATACGGTACTAATATTTTGGTGGCATCAGGTGCGTTTAGGGTGGTTTGACCATGGACATCTTTACTAATACTTTGTACAGCATAGTTAGAGCAGGGTGTGGCTTACGAAGCCTCAGAAGCCCACAGTTCTTTCAGACACTAGTCTAGACTATGACTTAAGAACCTCAGCCGTGGAGGTCTGAGTTCAGAAAGGAAGTACGGTCCTGCAGCCAGAAGCCAGAAGCAGCATTGCCCAGGAACTCAACAGATTCACAGAGTCCTGGGCGCTGCTTCAGTCCAGTAAGTCAGAAACTCCACAGGTAAGACCTGACTACCTGAAGTCGTCCTGAGTCTTCATGATGGTTGTGCTAGATTAAAGTTTGAACAACGCTGACCTAAATAAGTCTCTTCATCCACTTATGTTTATAGATAATGAGGAATGGAAAGTATATTTTAGAAATAACCCTGAAATTCTCTGTGACTCCTTAATATCTAGATGGCTTTTGCTTTGTTAAGAACTCGGGAAAAGGCATAGCAGAGTGTTGGCATTGGATAGACATTTCTGTAGATTTGTTGTCAATCTTGATCTGGGGGTGGGGAGACAAACCTGCTATATCACTTTAAATCTACCACTGATGGTAGATTTCCCCCCCCCCTTTCATTTTGAAAGATCAATTTGAATGGGAAATTTGAGCCATGGAAGTGGATAAAGTAGGAAAATGAAGATGTGATACTACTTGAAGATGCAATAGTGCCCTACAGAAGACTAACAACCATAAAGTTGGGCCTTTAGTGAGTAGATGTATCATCAGGATTGCATTCATGAATTGTTGACACAGCCACACCTTTTCAGTCACAAGACAGACACATATGCCTTCTCCTTGAGGTTCACAGCCCTTTGGACACTTAGGTTAATCATTTTCAAACAGCAAAGCCTTGTCTTGGCAACAGACATTTATTAAAACCTTATTATAGTTGAATGTGAATGTAGGTAGGGAACAACAAAGTAATCTTAATACGATGTGTCTAATCATTTCAGGGTAGGGGGTGGCTTTCAAAATTATTACCATAAGTAGTTATAAGAATTTAAAGAAGAAATTCAAACAACATGTAAGGAATGATTTCTCAGAAAGATGGAAAGCATTTTCAGATGCGTAAGAACCTGACTCTGGAAGAAACAGGCACCACTCCTATGATTTGATTTACTGCTTTCCTTCTAGAGAGAGAGTGAAAATAGAGATACACCTGCTTTTCTTCCCTCCAGTAAACATGTAAATGCTGTTGGGGTTTAAGCACTGGTGAATTACCTAGAACATAGGTCCACAGAACAAAGAAATCCTATCCCACAGTCAGTGAGAATACTCATAGGTACGCCTACTATGATGGCCTGCTAGCCACTTCGAAAAGTCTCTGTAACCTACTGTAAATGTCTTGCAGACACTGCTGGCTCCTGCATCTGTTATCTGGGGTGTCACCAAGCTTTTGAAAAGCAACTTATGGAAAACAATTTTCTGTTTCTTGTAATATAAGAATAATATTAAATTCACTACCATGACAGTTGTATAGTTAGTGAAGAGAAATCTTTCCAGATACATCCAGGAAGTCAGGTTGGAGCCTTGATGACCTGTTTGGGTCCTGATCAACTGCCACAGTGTAATGGGCAACGTTGTTATTTCACTCTTTCACAAAAAGAGCAATAACAACGTGTGTTTCAAATACTTGATATTGTGAAACTGTTTTGAAACTCCTTTGGAATCAAAGCACAGTTTGGGGAAAGACCTTCCAGGTTATTGACTGCAGACTCCTCCCCTTGCGGAAAGACCTTCCAGGTTATCAACTGCTGACTTCTCCCTCATCCCTCTGCTTGTGATAAGTACAATCAGTTTTCCAGGACAAGAATATTGCTTTTGACATCCAGGAGGGGAAAACGGCTTTCTTTTATGAAATGACATCTGCGTCTTTATAACTTCTAAGCCACGGACTTCTAAGCTCTGTGTGAAATATGTTGTGTGTGAGTATTGCTTGCACATGCTTCCAGGGTGGAGGACCAGTGGTTTCATCAGAGTCTCTAATATCTGGGACACCTTCCTTTGCTCAGAGAAGTGCCTTGTGGAAAACAGAATAAGTGTGCATTCCACCTCGAGGTGAAAACTGCCGGGTGTGCAGGTTTCTAGTACATCTTCTGCAGAAAGCGTCTATAATTCCTTCAGCTATTCCTGTGTGTTGTTTTCCCTTCATTTGTTTCCCGGAATTCCTCCCAACAGGATCTTCCACTCTCATCACGAGAGATAACAACACGTATTATTTGGTACCCACCCACCTCACACCACAGCATGAGCTTTAAGCGTGGCTTCCACCTTGTCTAGTGATGCTCCAGTACACATGGGAGCTGCTGTCCCACTTCCTCTCCTAAGGTCAAATCACTTGATACATTTCACTTTTCAATGTGGTGAATCTGCATACTCGACTACACAGTCTGCATTTGTTCCTCTCAGAGCTTGCCCTGCTATTTTCAGATACCATACTATAAGCCACGCAGTGCCTACCCTTCCAGATTTGTGTTATTTCTTCCAACTCACCTAAGACAAATGTCGACTAGCGAAGGATTTCAGTTAACTCAGTGCCCAACAACTAAGCTTAGGTGACTTTTCGACTCACTGTGCAGATGTCTGAGATCCACTATCACAGCCTCTTGCTTCCACGTATTTTTCTACAGTATACAGAAGACTGTGTTCAAAGTCCTGTGGAAATCAGGAGGGTTCTTGCTTTAGGCACGTTTTGTGCATAGAGAGACCAGGCTATCGGGGACAGGAAAGTGGCAATGGTGGAGTACTCCTCTAATCCCAACCGCTGGAGCGACTGAGATAGGACTACCCGTGTTCAGAGCCAACCTAAGCAACACCAAGACTTGCTCTCAGAAGAGAAGAGAAACAGAGGAGAAATAGGAACAAGCTAGGAATATAGCTTAGCAGTAGAGCAGTGCTTGCAGAGCTTTGGGAGGCCCAAAGTTCAATCCCCAATTCTTAAAAAAGGCAGATAGAGTGAACCTCCAAACCTCGATCGTTAGACATATCTCATATGTCTGCTATTCGCCTTTTTTAATTGTAGTGGTGTAAACTTTTAACACAAAAGTCCTGCCATTTTTAATGTATTTGGTGAGGATTTATTAGCAATCGGAATAAGCAATATACTGAACATTCAATTAGATGTGTGGTTTTCCTCGGGGCACTTGCAGTTTAAATTCCTGTAAGTCCTGTCAGTATTCTGGTCTATCGTTTGAAAGAAGAAGCTACAAGTTATAAGTTAGTTTTCTAAACATTTAGGGAACATCAGTAATATAAATACTTCATATTTAAATCATCTTACTGCATATACTGAAGAGCTCTGTTGGCTAAATCATGTATCAGACAGGATATATCAGAAAAATAGATACTCGATTTTCTTTTTAAAGAGACTAAGAGACAGTTTATTCTGAAGCCAAATATGAATTGCCATGGACCAAGAACAGACTTGGGTTATCCCTGAACTGTGTTCTAACATTTCATGAAAGTGTTAATCGTAACAGAACAAGGAAAATTAAAAATTGAAACACTTCAACTGCCTTTAATCCCAGCACTCGGGAGGCAGAGCCAGGTGGATCTCTGAGTTTGAGGCCAGCCTGGTCTACAGAGCAAGATCCAGGACAGGCACCAAAACTACACAGAGAAACCCTGTCTCGGAAAATTTAAAAAAAAATTTAAAAAATAAAATAAAAATAAAAATTGAGACCCTTCAAAAATGTATTAGTAGAAATATCTGGCAAGTAGGTTACAGTCAGCAGGCGTCTGTGATACAGGCATCAGATGGCTAGCTGGTAACATCTGTGGCTTTTGGATTGCCACTCTGTATTTAAAGAGTTACATATACTGCAGGACTCTGCTGGCTAAATAATATAGTGTGCCAGGGCATGCCACGGTGCTAGAACTCCTCTGCTCCTCACTCGTCTGCCCAGCATCCTTCCAGAGCACCATGATATGGTGGTCTTCATAGGAATCTTATATTTTCTAGTAGCCACATTAAGAAGTGGTATCCATTAAAATAGCTTATTTATATAACTTGGCATATTCAAAATAAATCATTTCATACATCAATATGTTAAGTTAGTCAACACTGAAAATATTGAGATACTTGTATTCTGTTACGTTACATCTTTGACAGCTAATACTTCACATTGCCGTTTGTTTTAAGTTTAGCTGCATTCAGAGTGCTCACTCGCAATGTGCAGCTAGCGTACTGGATAGGACAGTTCTAGGAAAGATTTTTACCACAGCCTTTGGTGATGACTGCAGGCTACATGATGTCTGGCATCTCTGTTTACGTTTTTAAGCCACTGGTTACAACTACTCATGTGAACCACACAATACCGTAGTTAGTAAGGACGTTTAGACCCGAGTGTGGGCTCCAAGCTTGCATCCACTGCTTAATTCTCATCATTGTGTTGAGCATTCATGTCTTAAACAGGATGAGTGAAGATCCCTATCTCATCATGTTGTGGCACTAAATGAGTTAATTTATCTACAGAGCTAGGACAGAAATGTCAGATTCATAGCCATTGCTTTGAAGTCTTAGATTTTTTTTTGAGTGACGTGATGTATTTGATATGAAAAGAAAAACCTTTTAGAAGTAAGTAAAAAGCCCCATCTCACTCACTAGCAATACTGGGAATGCGTCTAATGAGAAGAGTTGAGGGAAAATATAAATAACTACATTATAAAAAGACAGTTAGTTCTTCTCTGAAAGTCTAGTAGAATTCTGCTCTGAATCCATCTGGGCCTGGACATTTTGTCGGGGTGGGGGGGGGGTGGGGGGTGTGCTTCTGACTACTGTTTTCAGTCTCCTCTCTGGTAGGGGTCTGTTTAGGTTTTTGGTCTCTTGGTTTAACTCTGGTAATTTGGACGAGTCAAGAAGTTCATCCATTTCTTTAGATCTTCCTGATGAATGGAGTACACGTTTTTAAAGTGCTCTCCTAATGTTCTGATTCTTTGGAATCTGTTGTAATGAGCTTTGGTTTTTCCTTAAATTACAGCTTCATTTGTTTTCTTCGAGTCTCCTGACGAGGCTTGTTCTTCTCTTTGGTCTTGCTGCCAGCGTTGTGTTTAGTGTTTTCTCTTTGGACATACCGTACCATTTTACATTCACGCCAGCAGTAGAGGAAGTTTCTCCCCTCTCCACCACCTTTACCAGGATTTGTCTTTTCTATTATAGTCACTCTGAAGGGAATGAAGTGTTACCCTGTTATGGCTTTGATTCTATTCCACATCTTTTATTCACTTTTAATTGGGTTGTATTTCTGTCATTGTGGGAGTTGGTGATGTTACACCAGCCACACCATTTCTTAGTAGGCTGTTGCCTTTACAATGATTGTCTCCGTCATGTCATGTCATGTCATGTCAGTGGAACGAAATATTTTTTTGTCACTGTCCTCATTTCTTGCCCTTATCCTTCCTGGCTTGACTTCATTTCTGTCTCTTTGAGTCATTCTTTTTAATCCAGACTGACTCATCTGTCCTGTGGGAGACCTCTTCAGCCTAATGAGCCAAGGACTACGGATGCATTTATACTACCCTATCCCCCTCTCTCAAGGCTGAGATAATGTCCAAGGAAGTGGTGATGATTTCTATTCAGAGCCTATCTGGGCCACATTCCAGCCCCACCCCACACCGGTCAGGAGAAGAGCTCTCTCCACACACTTGCTGCCTCCCTGATGACATCATTGTCTCCTGTTGTTTTACTGTAGATGGGCCCCTGGTTTTGTTGTTCCCTAAACATGACTCACTCCCCAAAATGAAACTTTTATATGCACTGTGTGCAGCCCTTGGCCCTGCCTACCTGCCAGTGTCTTTTGGAAAGAGGCTATTAAAGTGACACTGTTCCTCCTGACTGCACGGAGCACACCGTCCCACTCTAGCAGCCCATGGCAAGACTTGCATTTTTCCAATCTGCAGGATGGAGAAATGAGAGAAGTCTAATTTAACAAGAGACTACACTGTCATTCATTTAGCTACTGCATAGATAATTCCAATAAAATGAGATCCTCTAAAAGCAGTGCCCTCCATGTCTACACAGCAGTGTTTACCACCTGAGTTTTCTGTGCTTGAGTCCTGGTTCTAACCCTGACTCCTGTTCTACACCACAGATCAACAAATATCTCACAACAACCAACAAGAGACCCCATGTGTTAAGACCATACAAATTTAAGAACCCCCAGGATTACTACAGTCAGAAAGACTTCCATTTTTGTATCTCTTCCGAGTACATGCTTATGATTTTGTATATAATCAGGACCAAATTTAAACAAGGTCTAATAATTATATGCTTTGAAAGACTTGGCATTGCAATCAGTATTCCAACACCCGAAGAATACATATCAAATACTTGCTGCACTATTCCCATCAAACCATCAGTTACCAGTGGCCCAGATACAAATGTTCATTTTGATAGATAGGCCCATCATTCAAAAACAAATATTCACTTAATAGCTCCTCTTTCATTTAAAGTTTAGTAAATTATGTCTGCTTGGTTTCCCTTCGCTCAAAAATACGTGTATTTTAGCCATTGCAGTTGGACACTCGCTGACTTGATCCTTTTTCAGATTAAGCCCACCCATCACTGGAAGCAATGACCCTTTTCATTGATCCCTGTTTTTTTTTCCTGTACTCCATTTATGTTTAGCCCCTCAAGTTCCTACAATTTCCCATGTTTTATGAAGCTGTAATTTCAATTTGGCATGGAGTAGGCAGTGCTCAGTCTCATGACAGCACCTATCATAATGCCTTGTTCAAAATGACACTTTAATTCCAAATGATTTCATATCTCTGCTTAGTTGATCTCCCTAAATCTTTGTGGAGTTCATTGAGTACAATTTCTCCCTTCTTATACAGAGAAACTTGAATTGTTTCATTAGTGATTCACCCAAGCTCTCTGACTCTGATCTCCTAATATCAGTTCAATCAACCCTTACTGTTTTCCCTTTTTTTCTTTCTGCGGTAGAATACTGTCTTCTTTAAGGCCACCAAGAAAGACATACCTTTTGAGTAGCTGTTAAATAAACTGTCATTTAAAAATAGTTTCCTGACATTCTGCCTTCCCCATCAAATCATATTGTAAACATTATCACCACCCACCCATGAATTAGAATCTAGTAAAGAAAAGAGGGAAATCCAGAGGGACTCAGAAGGAGAAGTAACATGGTACAGCTAAGACAGAAACTATTCGCCTTGAGTTGTGTTCATCCCTATTCTGTGTCTAAAGACCAGGCACATAGATTCTCCAGTAAAATTGTGTCTATCTTACCAGAAAAGCTAAGGAGTAAGTGAAATATTGTTTGTGGTAGTACTTTATAAAGGTACCATCTAAATATTGCTTTCAAACATCATTATTATTAAAATGGAAAGTCCTATTGTTGTCAAGTTATATGCCAACTTGGCGTGGTTTAATTGTATTTGATTTTATCTATATCTAATGAACCATACGTGACTTTGAAATAAACTTCTGAAACACTTTCTCCAGTCCTGATACCCACACTGTTTTGTGTCAATCGTATCTTCTCTATGTTCTCAGTGAGCATTTAGTATTGAACATGCACCCCCTTTGCATCATTTTCCTGGATCCCAGGTGACCTACCTCGGAGACACCAGTGCCCACAGAATCTCACAGTCAGCAGGTGCGTGCTAGGCTGCTTCTATCCTAGTTAAGTCCCAGATTCATGTCCATTATCCAGCCAAGGATGGGCACGCACTGTTACTGGAACTCTGTGAGACCCAGGGGAGTTTTACGTCTCGATGCACATCCCAAATACCAAACCCTTAGTTCTGGGACATTCACAGACCCTGCACTGTCCGTATCAGCGTAACAGAAACATTTGAAACATTAGCCTTCACAAACTGCTACTTCCTGTCGGGGTCTCACCATTTCCTTTTACAAGGTTTAAACTCATCCAAAGCGTAGTGGAATATCAGCCTTTTCTTTGATTTCTTTCTGAAAATATATCTTTCAAAGTAACATGGCTTACATGCTTTTCTGAGTAGCTGATAAGAAACAGATTAGTCTCTGTTCACAAATCTGGAAAAGCTTGTCCTCTGGCTTCAGAAAGCCCTTGGTAACTGTACTCTCAAACTTGTATTACTGTTGTGCTGTGCTCAGTGGATCAGAAAGATAAGGGTGAAACCTCAAAATGCTTCGGCAGATGGGTAACTTGGCGTGTTTTAATAGCAGTTGTGTAAGATAGTTCCTCCTCGAGGTAAGTCAGTTGTATGCAAATGCTGTGTGCTAAAAGACTTTGTCTCTCTCCTCGTAAACATTGCAGTTTTAACTGAACTCCACAATTGACAGGCTAAACCAAGAATCCACAAACTACAGCTTGTAGGACAAGCCAGCAGATAGCCCATCTTTATCAATAAAGTTTTGTTGGCACACAACCTTACCCATCTGTCATGTGTTGTCCGTAGCCACTGTCTGCTGCTGCTGCGGTGTCACTATTGAGTGGTTAGGGCATCCGCAGCAGCAGCACGGCACGATACACTTGCTACCTGGTCCTCTAAGGAAGGATTCTGCCAACTCTTTGACGAAACTATTAAGAATTTGACTTGGAATTAGAGTAAGAATTCAGAATTCAAGTAAGATAAGATGGCTGGGGGAGTAAGACGCTAAATGCATTTAGCCTTGAGATGTTCTCTGGAGAGATTTTATCTACTTCGGCAGAAAAATGCGTGGGTGTTGTTCTTAATTCTGTGGCGGGAGGGAGGGAAGGCTACTCCCCGGTCCTTTAGTGACTTTTGTCAATAAGAAAATGCAGTGTATTTTACAACACTCCCAACACAGAATTAATGACATAAGTGTTCCCTTCCTCCATCCTTCCCAATCACTTTACCTTCGTGGCAGGTGCCCAACCTCAGATCTGTTACCACTCCTAGACCTCTCAGCACAACTCACATCAACCCAGCTTAAGTGTCCTGATTCTTCTTTCTAATGGATAGGCCATAAACTCACAGTTAATTCTCACACACCCCTGTGCATTCCAGGTCTTTGTGTCCTGCATAGTCCTAACTGATACCTTAAAATGAGTTGTCATGAAATAAATGAACATTTAAAATGATTAGTTGGTGGCCAACACATTGTGTTGTGATACTTGAGTTATGTATTTGATAGTTATGAGGAAATGTTTTGGGTAGAAGTCACTGAAATATTTATTGAAACTTGTTGCTAGAGTTTCCCTGCCTGGCCCAGGGTCAGGATAAATCTCTTTCACCTGCCAGTCCCACAGCCGCTCAGACCCAACCAAGGAAACACAGAGACTTATATTGCTTACAAACTGTACGGCCGTGGCAGGCTTCTTGCTAACTGTCCTTATAGCTTAAATTAATCCATTTCCATAAATCTATACCTTGCCACATGGCTCGTGGCTTACCGGCATCTTTACATGCTTCTTGTCCTGGCGGTGGCTGGGCTGGCTGTTTCCTTCTACCTTCCTGCTCTTTTCTCCTCTCTGTTAGTCCCGCCTATACTTCCTGCCCAGCCACTGGCCAATCAGTGTTTTATTAGCAACACATTTGCCATACAGAACATCCCACAGCAGAAACTTGTAGAAAAAGACTGAGAAACAAGTCCAGAGAGATGATATTGACCATGTTCTGTTGGTTAGTGCCCATGTAATAATCTTATGAAACAGTCCCAAATGTTTTAAAATTCTGAGCAGTTAAGAAGTACTGTCTTAATGAAGAGTTTTAGATTATCTTTTTAATTGAAGTATGAATTCAGTGGAAGATAGCTAATGAAATAGAATTTCTATTAACTGTAAGTTTACTGCCTAGCAGTGGGTATTAATCAAATAAGGAATATGTGGGAATGTTCATCGATAGCATCTAGGAAGTGCTGAGTCACTCCTGTTTCGGGACAGTCTCCTACCTACCACACCTGTTGAAATCCACAGTCACAACTGGTGTTAAAGGGGCCGACAAGATGACTCAGCAGGTCAAGGTGCAGGCTCTGTAAGCTGAGGAACCTGAGTTTGATCCCCAGAACCCACACAAATATTTAAGGCAATGGTTTTCAACCTGTGAGTTGCAACCCCTTGGAGGCGAACGACCCTTTCACAGGGATTGCCTAAGACCATCAGAAAACACAGGTATGTATGTTATTATTCATAACAGTAGCAAATACAGTTATGAAGTAACAACAAAAATAATTTTATGGTTGGGGGTCACCACAACATGGGGAACTGTATTAAAGGGTCACAGTGTTAGGAAGGTTGAGAACCACTGGTTTAAGGAGAGAACAGACTCCACAGATTTGTTTGCTGGTCTTCACACACATGCCTTGGCACACGTGCCCACACGTTACCTACCATATCACATACACACAAATAATAATGATAATAATATTCTTCTTTTTTTTTTTGGTTTTTCGAGACAGGGTTTCTCTGTGTAGCTTTGCACCTTTCCTGGAACTCACTTGGTAGCCCAGGCTGGCCTCGAACTCATAGAGATCCGCCTGGCTCTGCCTCCCGAGTGCTAGGATTAAAGGTGTGTGCCACCAACACCCGGCGATAATAATATTCTTAACTAGTGTTAAGGATGTTAAACATCAAATAACAAAGTATTTTAAATGATTTTATTATTAAGCATTTTAACCAATATCAAATACCAAAGATCTAATTACTTTTTACATTAATTAATATATTTCCTTTAGTTGAGATTTCAGCTCACCAGATTTTCCTCATCTTTGGTAGAAACAGAAGGGTGTTTTGTATCTTATCTGCTCCCATACTCAAACCCTGTGAAACAGCAAAGGGCATTTTAAGTTGACACGCAGGTACCACTTGAACTTGTCCCACTCCATTCATTCTCGGGGTGTGTGAAGCTCTGACTGAAAATTTCTCGGTGTAGAAAGGCTTTAAATCACCACGGTTCCCGGAAACCTACATTACATGAGGAGCACAGTTTGCAAAGTCAGCACTTTGCAGAAAGGGTCGGCACCCTTCCCTTCGCGTTTGGCTTCCAGTCGCTCCCAGAAATAGGTTAAAGCTACTGGGAAGGGAACAGAGAAAATGGAGCTTAGACGGCTAAGTAGTGAGTTATTCATGGACCTTCGCCACCTTTTCTCTTCCTGGCTGTGTGACTACATTTCTTCTCATTTAAACTTAGGGAAGCCCTGTGCTCTCTATGGCAGCCGCATGACATCTGCCTGAAGCACTGTCCTGTTGATATCTGATAGTCATTAGCTCCTTTTTCACCCTTTGACACTTGAGGATAAATTTCAGCAAGGCAGGAACCCTGTCTCCTTTTCCCTATATGCCCAGTGCCACGTGCAGTGCCCAGTGCTGATTTATCTTGCCAAAGAGCTCTACCCTTTACTCTGCATCTTGATTTGGGAGTTATTGTGATAAAGGCTGTCTCCCCATTTCCACATGAGAGGCAGAAATATTGTGAAGGCAGCAGAAATTCCCTTTTCTCTTCTCCTAAGGCGGGGCCTTCTACTTACCCCCCTCCAATGATTAAGCCTCCCCACACACTGTCCCCGATGAGTTGTAGCTCTGTATCGAGTGTAGTGTGTAGGGGCCTAGAACTGGGGTTGCCTATATCAGACAGCTGACTTGTGTCTGTGTCTCTTTGTTTTGTTTTAACTTGCTTCCTACCCACACTTCAAAGGTTTGGGCAAGTTTGCCTTATTCTAAAAGTAACTCCCTTCACAGCTGAGATCATTGTTTATTTTGTCCATGACCTACATTTCCCCACAATGAGTTGAAATAGAGTGATCTGTTGTTTGTATTGTTTGTGTATGATATGGACAGATAGGTGCATGTAATACATGTGTACTTGATAAATAGAGATATCAAATACATATTGGTCATCCAGGCACACTGAAAGCTTGAATATTTTAGGGGAAATCAAGGCAAATCAATGCAGTCCCTGCTGATGTTGAAGCCGTGTGTTCTCGTCTTCGTGTGCAAAGGGGGAGATTGGAAGAGGTATCAGACACCTTCAGGTTCCAAAGTTTCTGGATCCTACAGTTGGGCAGTTAAGAAGGGATCATGAACTCCTAGTAAGAAATATTTATGAAGTGATGGCTGTAAGGGACTGGGGAGCAGGAAGTACTGGGTAGTTAAGGAGAGGTAGTAATCATGTTCTTGTTCTAAAAGTTGGGGACGTATGGAAGCAAAGAAAGCAGCCAGGAAGGCCATGCTCCAGCGCAAAACTGGTGTGTCCTAGGTACTGCAGCAGGAGGCTGCCAGCCACCTGTGTTCCTCACTGCCAAATGGAAAGCTGCGTCATGAGGGGAGGTCTCAGTGGCTTTCATCCTTGGTACATACACCCTGTGCCACTTTAAAAGTGAGTGACTTGGTCATGAATGAAACAAGCACATCAGCGTGGCAGTGAGAGCAGCCCATCTGTCGTGTCTGCGGGGTTGATCACCTTGTATTTGGGAGCATATTTGCTCAGGTTTCTTCCAAATACCCTCAAGTTTTTGCCCAGAGAAACCCAGTGCATTTAATTCTGAGAAGAGGTGATGGTAAAGAACTCGTCCTGTATCAAGCACTTCGGTATGGAAGTTGCTTAGCAGTAGGACAGAAATGAAAAAAGCAATTAAGTTTATATTTAGTGATCTGTCTATCCACATCTGGAGCACATTTGGGGAAGAATTCAAAAGGGTCGATTCATTTGATGCCTCCTGCTACAAAATGCACGTGGGAGTCAAGCTGCGATTTTCACAGCGTAAGACATTTATTGTTGACTTTCAAAAGTTCTCCCACTTAACATGTAATTACTATCCCAGCAAATGACACTGTAATTTCAGCTTCTTAAGCAAAAGACAGAGCAGTCCTTTAAAAATAAAATAAAACTTAGGCCTTATCAGATAAAAATTGAGAGTCAGTTACCCCCAAACCAAAGCACTTAGGCACACACTTTCTCCTATAAACCAGTTTCTTGCTGTGTAGGTGCGCCGTTGCTTGCCAAGACCGATGTGTCTTCCATAACAGTGTGGCATTTGATTATTCAGCCAGCGCTGGACTTGGTGGCTCTGCTGGGCTTTTTCAAAGCTATCAATACTGGTGCAGTTTAACATCATCTAATGCTTTTAACAAACGTCTTTCCCACTCCCGTTCCCACCCCCCAGTTGATGGCATGGTAGATGTAGATACACGCACTGTAGCAAACCACCTTAGTCATTCCTAACTACTAAGAGTCTGTACAGAAACAGTTCTCTCTGGGTGGGAGGGGGTGGCTGACACCCTAATTCCGTTTCTTCCAGTTAGCTTGTGAAAAAATATTTATAATCAAACCACTTCAGGCTCCAAGAGTGTGTGAGCATCAGACTAAAGCCATTTCTGGTGCAGCGCATCAAGTGCTGGTGAGATTTTATCACCACACCACTTGAGGAATATTTTTCTAGGCTGACAGCTCAGAAGGAAAGAAAAAAATGATATAAGAAAGCAAAGTAAACTGTAAACACTGAGTTCAGTGTTTTGTAAAAACAGAACACTCAAGTATCTTGCAAACATATTGTTGAGCTGCATGTGGTGGCTTGTGCCTATAACTCCAGCTCTAGAGAACCAGAGGCAGGAGGATCATCATGAGTTTAAGGCCAATCCAAGCTACATAGTGAGTTCTAAGCCAGCCTGGGCTACAAAGTAAGTCCTTGTCTCAAAAACAGTAACAAGAAAACATTAATGTTGAATGAAAGGTAGGTGAAATTATTCACAAAGACCCAAGGGAAAGTCATAGAAACTGGAACTTCTCTACTTCGATTTCTTCAGACTATCCTAGTTTTCACTCCAAGAAACCCAGTCAACTTTGTAGAACTTGCAGTTTGAGAAGTCTGTATCGCAAGGAAGGCTGACGAAAGGGAAAACCTTCAGCCCCACATCCAGACGACAAAATAAGTCATAAATAGCATCAGGTGGCATGAGGGGACAGTAGAACACCAGCAAGTCCAAGGTGTGCTTGAAAATGCTGTAGTGAAACTGAATAGGGTGTATCCTCATTTTCAGAAAACAAAAACTAAAGAAGATACATATGTACATTTATCTTAATTATTGTCCAGTTACTAAACCTATCACTGTCAAGTGAATAAAATAGTGATGAAGTGATGTGTGTACATATATGGGTATGTGTGTCTGTATGTATGTATGCATGCATATATGTGTGTGTGTATAATATATATATATATATATATATATATATATA